>JAODAL010077759.1:0-13156 GCA_025379985.1 Phyllomedusa bahiana | reverse complement strand
TGAAAATATCTGATGGGCAGGGCACTCTGTCAAAGATCTATGGCAATTTACTGTCGTGGATTTCTGTGGGGACAGCAACAAATGTGTTTAAAAAATGGGCGGAAGAGTTAAATGATGAAGATTTAACAGATAAAATTTTGAAGGGAATGGAATTAGTCAAAAAGGCCACTGTTAGCGAAATCTGGAGGGAAACTCAATTCAAAATAGCACATAGAGCTATTTATACTTTTAATATTCCATTCGATAAAAACAAAGATGGGGTGAATTACCTTACGGCTTGTCCAAAATGCGGTCAGCTCAAGGCAGGTTTGCTGCACTGTCTCTGGGACTGGCGTCTTTGGGCTATCCTAGCAAGGAAATCAGATGTATTGGAAGCTGCCACGCAGAAAAAACTTTAACATAAGTATACCACTTAAAGGAGTTGTCTCATTACGAGCTTTCAGCCTGTCAGTGAGCCTGGTAAGTTGAACTGAGGGGGCGTGCTAGCTTGTCTGTCTGTTCTGCTCCCTCTCCCCCCTCCCATCAGCACACAGGCAGCTACGTAACTTCTATACAGGGGGGGGAGGGGGTTTGCTCTCAGAGTTCACCCTGTGTGTGTCTGCCTAGGTCTGTTACAGGAGAGGGCTGATCTATGAGTGTGAAGTGGTGTGCTAATAGAGCAGAGGGGATGCATGTGTTCCTATATCCCCTGCTTAGCTTACAAGTCTCCACATCTCCAGCAACAACAAGGGCAGTGTTACTATACTCAGGATGTGTCACTAATACAGAAGAACATAAAGTATTCACATGCCTGATTTGTATAGTATTAGTATAGTCACAGTTCCAAAGACATATCATGATTATAGTAACAGACAGGGTCACTGCTGTCACATCTATCTGTGTAGAGAGCAGGAGGAAGCAGGCACACACAGGGTTAATCCAAGCAGCACGGACATAGAAGCCAGAGTCCTCCCTCCTCCCCCCTCCACTACAGAAGCATTCTGTGCGGGAGGGGCTCTCTGCTCAGACCTGTCTTCAAAGGTGATGAGTCATTCAGACCTGACAGCCAGTAAGATAAGGATCAACAGGTCAGCTACTATAGAGATTTGAGAAGCTGATGTAGTAATACTAACAGGGCTAGCTCAAAATAAGTAGGACATTTGTAATGAACATATATTGCAAAGCTGCTTGTTTTTTAAAGATCTTTAAATTAAAACCCAATCATTGTAGCGAGACAACCCCTTTAACTTTTTCTATCGTTCTAATGTTTTACAATGATCCGTAAATGTTGGATTTTACATTAATGTGGAATAAAAGGTTTTTGCACTGAGCTAAGAAGTCTACCACTTGTTTGAGATTTGACTGCTAATTAGAGCCAAGGAGGTGGCTCGTGTGGAGACTCCCATAAGTGGTATACTACATAGAGTTGGTTACATAAACATTGTGACTGTCTCTGGGACTGCACAGCAATACAGAGCTTTTGGGAAGAGGTGGTAAAGTTCATAGAGAAAATATGGAAGGTCAACATACCTTTGGATCCACAAAGCTGTATTTTTCAATACTTATTGAGACCTAATGAAAGACGGGGAGGAAAACAGGATCTACAAAGTTAGAGGAATACATCTAGCGCTGTTGGTGGCCAAGCGTATCATACTTAGACATTGGCTGGAAGACAAATCCCCAGACATAGCTGAGGTGAATGCTTCTTTGAAACAATTGCTGTTTTTAGAAAAGCTAGACACAGAAAGGCAAAAAGAACAATTGACGGGAAACTTTATAAGGAAGTGGAAAGATTTTATTGCGGTAATCTAGGAAAGTTAGATATAGAAGTCTAAGGTGGGAGGGGTGAGGCACTGCATGACAAGGTTAATATGTTAAAAGTTGTAGTTATGGTCATTCGTTTATTTAGGAATTTAAGAGAAAAACGAAATGGAAGAAGCGGAGTGACATATTTCATCTTTGATATTGTCTTTATTAATATTCCATAACTATAATGATAACATGAAATATCCAATACTGTATGAATATTTATTCTTAACAGATGTTTTAATATGTGTGATCTCTGTATTTTTCCAAATAAAACATTGTTACAAAAAAACCCCACAAAAAAACAAGTATTGTGAGTCAGGGTGTATTGGAATGGAGAAGAACGCTGAACATAAATCAATAACTGAGAAATGTGTACTGTCATTTGGTATCTGCATGAGAATTGTCGAAGGATTGGGGACCACGGGGTGCAATGGTACAACCACCTCATTGATGACCCTTAGGTCTTGCACGAGTCTCCATGTGTTTCCCCCCCCCCCCCACTCTTTTTGATTGGGTGTATGGGACTGTTACATGGACTGCTGGTCCTTGTAATAACTCCTTGTTTTAGCAGGGATTCTATTGTTGGCGCTATTCCCATTTCAGCTTCTGGCTTTAATGGGTACTGAGGTTTGTGTGGTAACCTACAATTGCGTTGTAACTCAATGTGTACAGGTGGAGTGTTAGCCATCTGCCCCACTTCTGTAGAATCAGTATTCCACAGATGTTCAGGAATGTTCTGTAACATGGACAAAACTTCGGGATCTGATATGGCCTCTTCCTTTGCTGGCTGATCATTAACCAATCCAGCATACAGCAGGTACACAGTGTCCTCTGTATTTTCAAGGGGAACTTTCATGTGGATACCGTCAGGTGTGCAAAAAATTGTACACCCAAGCTTACAGAGAAGGTTCCTTCCCAGTAAGCTAAGTGGGGCATCCGCTGACATGATGAAAGAATGTTTTGTAGTGATAGGGCCCATTATGACTGAAGTACTTTGTGATATTGGATATTGTTTAGATTTACCACTTACACCTACTGCCGATACACTCCTATGGGTAGCTGGAAGAAAATCATTGTTAATTAGAGACAATCCAGCGCCTGTATCAACAAGGAAAGGGACTTGTGTTCCATCCACCTCGCAAGTAATTATAGGCTCCTGTGAAAAAGAAGAGTCGTTATTTGAAAGCAAAAAAGCATCGAATACCAATCGGCCCCGGGGTTCACCAGTTTCCAAGTCTAGTCAGAAGTCCTCTCTGGGCTTGTTTTGGTGTTCCTTCTTAGGGCGTTGGCAGTCTTTGGCAAAATGCCCACTTTCTAGGCAATTGTAGCACTTAAAATCCTCAGGAGACCTGTTAGGGGTAGAAGTAGGATGTGCCTGGGTGGCAGAAGAAATGTTAAATCTTACCCTGCCTCTGGGATTTATATATCTCCTTCCTCTGGCTCTTCTCATCCTATCTTCCTTTTCATTAATTTTTAACTGCATCAATTTTTCCTCCTTCTTGAGTTTGGCTTGTTCTAAATTAACTTCATGAGCATAAAGTTTACTTCGAATATCTCCCATGCTCATTGACTTCCAATTGGGCAGCTAAATGGTTAACCTGGCTTTTTTTTTTTTTTTTTTTTGGAATCTATTTTTATTTTTTTACAGAAATCAAAAAATTTGAAAAAAAACTTAAATTTTTAGTGAGACAAAATAATACAAGATAGAAGATGCATGGGAAAACATATCAAGAGTAAACTACCTATAACATTGCTGTTCTTGTTATTCAGGTCTAGACGTCACAGTGTGCTACTGAACAGTTAAAGTGCTAAGTAGCAGGAAGACCGCTGAACTCTCGCCGATCTGTGGGAGCACAGTGAATGTACCATCTAGTCCCAATGAGTCAGTCATGAAATGGGGGGAAAAAAAAAGGGGAAACAACCCAACAATAAGTATAACAAAATTAACCTTCCCACCAAAGACATAAAATTGGTAGTTAATAAGAAATTATACATTGGTCATGTAAACCCAGGTTCACTTATATATACGGCCTATTTCCATGGTTCCCCATGTTTGGCAACCAGGTGACCCCTTGTTCTAGACCTTCAGAACCCCCAACGAACCTGTCAGTTCCCCCTCCAGATACCACCTGGTGAGCTTAAACGTAGTTACCAGAACTCTAATCTCCTCTTTGTCTAGGAAAGCTCTTATAAATGGAGTCCATTTAGTGAAGAATTTCTTGGTTTGAGACAATTTGTTCACTTCGGTCTCCAGCCGGTCCATGAACAGATAGTGTTTCACTTGGGATAAGGCTTCTTTCATAGTAGGTGTCTCCCGCTCGAGCCACTTGGCCAGCAGGGATCTCTTTGCGGCCAATAGAATGACCAGTAGTAAGGTAAGATTCCTTGTCCCCTCGGGTAGGTCATGGAATAACAGAGCTTTTGGCGTGAGAGGAAGCTCAAACTCTCCTGAGTGTTTCAGAGTTGAGACCAGGAGGTCCCAAAAGATTTGAGACTTGGGGCAAAACCACATGCTGTGTATCATGTCAGTTTTGGGTTGGTCACATTTGGGGCAGGCCAGGATACGATTAGGTGCTAAGGAGTGGGGGGTATATTGATCCTGAAGATGGCTCGGTGAACAAACTTGAAGTGTGTCTCCCGCCACCTTTCATTTATGACTGCTTTACAAGTATGATTCCATCCCTCCAGAATAGAGAGTGGGACTTCCGAGTTCGGAAAGGCTTTCTCCCAGCTAGAGAATAGTCTACCCTCCCAGCTTCGCATATCCAACTCTCTGACCACCATAAATGTCCGTCAAGGAGTGGGGGCTTGAGGCTGAGCCAAGGACCTTATCAAACAGGCTAGGGGAAAATTCCGCCTCTAAGTTAAGAACTCTACTTTTTAAGAAGCTAATAAGTTGCCCATAGGTTAGGGAATGAGGACTGGGGACCTGGTATGCTACTTGTAGCTCCTGGAACGTCATAAATTTACACTTATTACCCTGTTTGCTCAGAAGGCCCCCGACGTTTACAATCCCCTTTTCTCGCCAGATAGCAAGATGAGCATTCCCCACTCCTTGTCGGAATTCCGGATGGCCGGAAATGGGCATGTTTACTCAACATGACCGGTAGATTGAATAATTTCCGACAGGCCCTCCAGGTCGCTATAGTATCCTTCATCATTACACAAGATCTAATGTTTTTCGGGATATCTGAATATCTAGTGTGCAATAGAGCCGTGAGATCCCAGGGTGCCGCCAAGCAGGCCTCTAAAGTAAAGTTTGAGTGATAGGACGTCTGTTTCACCCAGTCGATGCAGTGCTTAAAAAGGCACGCAAGGTTATATTTGCGGATATCTGGTAGATTTACACCCCACACTTCCTAGGCAACATAAGCTTCGAGATGGCAACCCTCGGTCTTTTGGACGCCCATATAAATCTGGAGAAATTAGATAGAAGAATTTTAAGGTCTAAGTGCTTCAATAAGAGAGGTATTGTCTGTAGAGGGTATAGGAGTCTGGGAAAGCTGACCATACGGATTAAATGGCATCTAGCTAATAGTGAAAGGGGGAGACTTGACCATCTGCGCAGTTCTCTAATGATCTTCAATATGAGGGGGGATAATTCAGGTGGTAGAGGGATTCTGGAGACCTACCAATAAAGATTTCCAGGTATTTGATGGAGCTTTTTGCTATTGATAAGGGGTAGCTTGAACTCGTGGATTGTGGGGAAAACCTAGTTAGGAGGTGTAGTATCTCTGACTTGGTTTCGTTATTTTAAAACCCGAACATTCCCTAAAGACTCGAAGCTGATCTAGTAAAGTGAATGCGTCCCGTTCTGGATGTTCCAAGAAAAAAATCACATCATCAGCGAAGAGTGATAATTTCAATTCTTGATTTCTGATTGTAATACCCTCAAAGGTGTTAGACAAGAGAAGGAATCGAGCAAGGGGCTCAATGGCCAGGTTGAACAGGTAGGAGGAAAGGGGACATCCCTGCCTGGTTCCTCGTGCCAAAGGGAAGGCCTGTGAAAGAAAACCCCGGATCATATTCTGGTTTTCCGGCGTCTGGAAAAGCGCGGGGACCGGTTTTTTAAAAGGGGCCTTGCAGGCCAATTTTGTCCAGGCCCCAGATTCGCCCCCCCGTTATTATAAAAAGTTTTCCGTACAAAGGTTATCAAGGCAGAGTAGTATGTTTCGGGGGATCTCTCCTTACTTTCCAGAGCTGAAGGACTTTTCTAACGTTCAAACCCCGCCGATCTCCCTTAAAAAACCACTTGGTGTACCCTTCAATTTGGGAAAAAGGGGGCCGGCGATTGCAAATAACTTTCGCTAATAGTTTTAGATCGGTTTTATCAACGAGATAGGCCATAAAAAGAAGCTGGTGGGGTCCTTTTAATATGGGCAGTATTCTTGTTTTGGGGAAATAACCCGCCCCCGGGGGTGGGAAAATTAAAATAAAGTTTGGAGGGTAGGGGTACCTGCGATTTAGGGATTTAAAAAAACTCACCCGTGAACCGTTTTGGCCGGGAAATTTTGGGTTTATTTTTTGTAGTTTGGGAATCGCCCTTCAAGTTCTTCAAACTCAATGGGGGCCCCCCAGCGCTTCACCTGTTATGAGAGCCTGGGAAATCGATTTTGTAAACCCTTTCCCTTAGAACGCTGGTATCAAGGTGTTCATCTGTAAGTTTTTGATAAAAAGAGGCAAATCCCCAAAACCTCTTCCCCTTTTCTCTTGAAAACCCCCCCTTGGTGTTTTTAACGCCGGACCGAAGCACCGGACGGGTGCCTCGGCTACGCCCCCGAAGTTTGCCAGGTTTATTCCAAAACGGAAAAATGTGCATCAGTCGAGATTTTTTGAATTGCCCCCTTTTTATCCCCCGGCTCCTACCCCTTTCCCTAGGCCCCCCACTTGTGTTGTGTTATCGAGGGGGATAAAATAAAGGATTGTAGCCTCCCTAAGTTTGTATTAAGGAATCAAGTTTTCCCCCTTCCCCTTTTCTCCAAAACCCTGAGACATGAAAATTATTTTTCCCCCCGAAATAAGCTTCGTGTCCCCCAGAATAGTGGGGTGATTTGGTGGGCTCTATTGTCGGATGAAATTCCAACCACCACCCGCAAAGTTCCCCCCAAATTCCTCTTCTTGTTAGGTGGCGGGAACCTCAAAATGTAGTCACCCCCGCTTTTGGTTTGTTTCCAAGAGAGTTAATACAAGGCGAATGGTCAGAAATGACTATTTCCCAATAACCACGCCTCTATTCTGGGGGACAAGTTTTGAGGTAAAATATAATCTATTCTGGACCGGAGCTGGGGGGGGGGGGAAATGGGTATATTCTCCCCCTCGGGTTCAGAGCGCCATGAGTCCAGACATCTAGATTTTCAGAAAAAGAAAGGGGGACTTTCTCATAAAATTTTTGTGTGCGAGTGCCCCCCTTCTTCTGTTTTTTATTGGGACATGACCGTGTTAAAGCCCCCCCCCCCCCCCCAACCCTGCTCCAGATGCATTCCGAGAATTCGGCAAAAGGGCTAAAAAAAAAAAGCAGAGCTGTTGATTTTTGGGGCCAAAACATTATGAATAGATAGGAGTTTTCCCCCCACTAAAAACCAAACATGAGCCCATCTCCCTTCTTGGTCATTCCGGGTGACTCCCCGGGGGCCCCCCAACCCCCCCCCAAAATCAAAATTAGTACTCCCCCCTTGTTTTTTATGCTGGGGAACCGAAAAACCCCCCCAACCCACATCGCTGCTACGCACAAAAACCCTCAGTTAGGTGGGTTTCCTGCAAAGGGCTATGTCCCTTTTAATCTATTCAGGTCCCTTTAAAAAATTTTACGTTTTCCGGGGGGAACGGGCCCTTTTAAAGTTCCAGGGTTTTTCTTCATAAACGAGGTTTAAAAAATAAGAAAAAATAGCAGCCTCTGGCGGGGGGGAAAACAAATAAAACATTAAAAAAAACATTTTTAATTTTCGGTCAAAAAACCCCGGAGAAATCTGTAGGAGGGGGAAAGAAAACGATGCCCCCCTTTGGAAAGGTGCAATAGGATTCGCTTTTTTCCATCGAAGAGCGTTGTACTCGTAAAATTGAATTAACTACCTAGCCAGAAGGCAAAAAAAACAAAAAATTTGTATTGCCTAATAGAGGAGTCATAAAAAAAGAAATGCTGACTTTTCAGCTGAACAAAACCAGTAAAAAAGTTTTAAAACATATTTCAAAGCCCCTAGACCCGGGCTTGGTCAGCCCCTTCTTAAAGGGGAGAAAGTTTTTTTTTTTGCTCCTTTGGGGCTGGTTGGGCCCGGGGGGCCCCTTTTTGTCCAAAATCGAGTTTTCTTCCCAGGGGTTGGAATTTAGAGGGGAAGGCAGAGACCTTTCAAGGTCGGTGGGAGGAGGCTTGGGGTCCGAGCTCTCAACCGTCAAGGAAGGCCTTCGCCTCGTGGGTGACTAAAAGTTAAATGTTCCTTTTTTTTTTGAATACTTTCAAAATTGCCGGTATAATGGGGGGAATTGTTTATGGAACAAAGCAGGCAAAACGGGGGAGAATCCTCGTTTTTTTAAAAACATCGGGGAAAAATCTTCAAAAAACAGGACCCTCCTGCCCTTAAAAATTAGGTCTCTTTTCGTCTTCGAAGGTTAAATTGCGACTTTATCGGGGAAATCTAAATATTTTACGATGACTTGACGAAGTCGTTTTTTCCGGTCCGGGATGCCGTATCTTGGTGGCTTTGGTTCCACTTCGAAGGTCGGGCCGATCGGTGGGCTCTTTCCCCTTTGCAAGGGCCTTTAAGGCCTAGGGTTTTGGAAGGTCTCGTTCGACGAGTTACAGGTCCCCCTTTCAGGAATTGCCTCTGGAGCAAAATATTTGCAAATTGTTCCCCCTGGAACGGTTTTCCGTCCATTTTGTGGCCAATCGCTTGTTTTCTTTGGTTAAACCAGAAGCTTGGTGCGGATCTGGCGGTCTCTTTGAGCTCCTTAAACTGTTAGCATTTCATCTAGACGGCAGTATGCACTTGTATGTGGATTGACCTGGGTAAACATTTTTTCTACCGTGGCGGTTTAAAGAGGACTGAATGTCAGCAGAAATGTGTCGTGCAACCTTGCGGCCATAGGCCTTAAAGTTGGATCCGGGAAAAATTCCGGCTGGGTTTGTGACTCCTCATTAGGTCTAGGATTGAGAAAGTCCGTGGAGACTACAGCTGTTGAAATGGAACCAACGTCCTGGGCCGGTGGTGTTGGAATGTCCCAATCTGATGCTGGATTATACTATTCGGAGATATCACGTTCTGATATATCTTGGGGAGGGGATGTTTGGGCTCTTTCTCCTTTTCCTTGCTGTTTGGTGGCTTTGGTGCGCCCCATTTTGTATAGAAATTTTTCCATGCACTAGTATAACATACAGTTCTTTTAGGGGGAAGGTATGGAGTGTAGTTTATCGTAGCTGGTGTACTGCTGCTTGCGTGCTGTTTCTTTATACGGTTTATTATGGTTCTGGAGCTCAGGGGTCCCTGAGGTGCCTTTTCAGGTATTTGGTGCAATAAACTGGCTGATGCTTTGCCTGCTGCAGCAAATCAACTTGCCTGACTGTAGTTAGATGGAAACGGAGGCCAGTTATGGTAGCCAGATAGCAGCTGTGATAGGTGCCTGGTAGTTGCAACTTATGGGTAACACACAGTTCTTGTAGCGGGGAGGTATGGAGTGTGATTTATCGTAGCTGGCGTACCGCCTCTTGCATTTTTTCTTTCTCTATACGGTTTATTATGGTTCTGGAGCCCAAGGGTCCCTGAGGTGCCTTTTCCAGGTATGTGGGGCAATGAACTGGCTGATGCTTTGCCTGCTGCAGCAAATCAACTTAGCTGATAACGTGACTGTGCAGTAAAATGGAAACGGAAGCCAGTTAGCCAGGTAGCAGCTGTGATATAGATAGGTGCCTGGTAGTTGTAACTTGTGGGAAGCACACAGTTCTTGTAGCAGGGAGGTATGGAGAGCAGTTTATCGTAGCTGACTTACTGCTGCCTATGCTCTTTTACTTTATACTGATTTATTATGATTCTGAAGCCCAGGAATCTCTGAGGTGCCTTTTCAGGTCTTTGAACTGGCTAATGCTTTTCTGCTGCAGTAGATTAATGGAGCTGAAGATGTGACTTTGTAGTTAAGTGGAAGCTGAGGCCAATTATGGCAGCCGGATAGCAGCTGTGGTATGAAGAAGAGCCTGGTACTTGTAGCTTGTGGGTAAAAGCTGAGGTTAGTGGAATAGTCCCCTCTATGAAGCTGCTATGCCTCGCTGGGGGCAGTTTTGTTCCTGATATGCAGGGAGGACAGATATAGTGCAGGCTTTGCCTGCTCGGCGCTGCTTGATGGCTGCCCGCCTAGGAGAATGTGCAGGGGGAAGAAGAGGGGGCTTCGCGCCACGTTGCTCACCTGCTCCGAGCGCTGATCGGTGATTGGGATACTGCCGGGCCCCTTGGGTGTTGGATGGGGGCTGACCCCCGGGGATGCCCCCGGCCGCTGCTGTAATGAGCCCGTCACTCCCGCGTCCCGCCTGCTCCCGCACCCGCGCGCCTCTTCCCCGGCACTTCCGCAAGTGCCGCAAGTCGCGACTTCTCTCCTACCGGAGCTGCTGGTGTTCGGTGCTAGGGGAGAGCTGCTGTGAGGCTGGTATGTGTGTTTGTCCGGTGTATTATTGCCTGGTTTTGCCCGCCGGGCCGTAGCTCGTGGATACGCGTCACTCCAGGATGGCGCCGGAACCGGAAGTCCAACCTGGCTTTAAGATGTTTAAGTAATCCCTGTACAAAAGTTTGGGTAAGCAGAGGTTTCATGGCAGCAACTTCATTCAGATCACGATCGCCACTATTTTTCTTCACAATCTTCCTAAACCTATGGTGATATTCCCTAACTGATTCTTTAACCTCCTGCTGAATGTCATTAATGGCTTTCCAATCTGCCTCCCCTTTAAACTCATTAAAGTAATTTTTCATAATAATATTCCAGGCTATCTGGGGATCAGCATTAAGATTTGGTGGATCTGCCCCATAAGCCGTGTTTTTAACAAGGTTCTTGTACTCTGCGGGTGTAAATATGCAATGTAACAATTGCATAACATCCTGACCTATCATGTTATGGGTCACAAACATTTTGTGTATTAACTCCCAGGCCTCTTTTGGATTTTTCTTATAGTCTCCCACTTGCTTAGCTAAGCCCAATAGGTCACTAGGGGTATACGGTCTTCTCATGGTCCATTCCTCACCCTTTGGGCCTGTGATAGTCTGTAAAGGGTTTAATTTTACTGTCCCTTCTCCTTGAATCCCACTACGTGTCCTTCCACCTTCTAAGATGTTTGATGTGTCAATGTGAGTGTATCCTGCTCCCATTAATGGGCTGGAGACATGTATATTGTATGCCGGTGGATGTAGTAGTAAGTTATGATGTATGCTTTTCTGTGGAAGGGGAGTAAATGTACCCATGAGTGAAGAGTTATCCCCTAATGTAGTGCTTTTCTCCTTTGGTGAAGCTAGGGCTTCTGTTTCTTGTACACTGCTAGGAGATTCTATAAGTGGGGCACTAGGCGTTACTGGTGATGAAGCTGTGGGCAGAGATGGATATCCTGCCGAAGCTATATGACCACTATCTGATGTTGTGGGTGTCTGTAGTGAAGTTTCCATCTTTGAAGAGATGGGGTCAGTGGTACTAGTGTTAGGGCTACTTACTTCAACTTTTGAAAGTGCTACAGTAAGATCTCTTCTGATCTGACTGCGTATACTATGCACTAGACAGGTGAAGACGTCATCTTCATCATCTGTAATGCTCATTAACTTTTGTGGCTTATCAGTGTTTGTTGTGGATGCAGTGGTGTTTGTAGGGACTGAAGGTGTTGCACTAGATTGATCAGTGTTATCTAGGGCATTTGTGTAGAAAAAGGTAACGAGTACAGCTCACCGGACTCCTCGGATATCACAGGGTTATATGACTCTCAATAATCCTGGTATGGTGCACGGAAGATCATCCTGGCTGAAGATGAAGGCACTCTGTAGACTGGAAACAAAGGTAATCCAGCACCCATGGATACAGGATTGAGTTCATAGAAAACAAGGTTCACTCTTTATTGAAAACTTCTTAAAAGCATGGTTAAAAAACATCCAAACATGCGTTTCAGGCTAGATCTTCAGCCCTTAATCGTAACATACTCTAAACGTCAAACAGATTTTCTTATATATCCACCCAGGAAGTAATCAGTATTTCCACCTGATGTTTAACTCCTTGAATGCATAGAGCAGTAACTCCGTGTCTACACCAGCAGCGTTAAAACAAATTTCTTAAGATATCTAAATATTACATGCGCTGAAAAGTGTTATACAAGCTATAATATACGACAAATACATAAAGGTCGAATAACAGATCTACACAGATATCACATATTTGTATGTGAGAGAAATACATTAACATGAGGCACCTTAAATGTAGCTTAGTATAAGCATGAAAATCCCTCTTATAGAGATATATAAAGTGCCTTTTAAAATAAAAACTTGAGTTTTGTTTTGTGTTTTAAACTAATGGAATCTTGTGTCAATTAAGGATCCAATATGCCTCTCTATTTTTAAGAACCCTTTCCCCCATCCCCCGTTGGGGTTTTTTTCATATTTTTATTGCCCTAACTTTTAAAAGTTCCACATGCTATGAGGTACGTCCCGAAAAAGTTTTTGAAACTCCAGAACTTTTGGGGACCTGGGTGAGTTGCATCTATACATGTTCCCAAAACCCCACATTGAGGCATCTGGGGGTGCAACCCACATATTTTAAATTGAAAGATGCACCCAAACCCGATATAAAACATGTGAACTATGACAGTTCATAAAACTATGAAGTTTGTTTTTTTATTGTAAATAGATTAAAAATTTCCCCCATTTAACTATATACTGCATTGTCCCCCACCCTGAACGAGCCCTTAAAATCAAAACACGATCTCTTTGCGGACCAAGGTGTTAACAACTACTGGCGAAAAATTTTTTTACCTTTGGGGGTTTTTTTTAGAATGTACCCACGCCCCCTCTTTTAAAATCTCCCGAAGTGGGAAACTGCGGTAAGAACGTTAAGTATTTTTGTTTGATTTTTTGTGATCTCAGAAAATTGTTGCTAAAAGCAGTAGTGAAACATATTGGAAAATTATTTTTCTCCAATTTTCCCCCTTGTTGTATCAATAAGTTCATCCCTTTTTTCTCTCCCTGCTCTATTAAAACCTCTTTACTGCCAAGTTTTTTTAACCTACTTTTTAATTCTTAGTAAAATTTTTCTTTCTCTAAGGGGTTGGGTACCGCAGGGCGGCAATGCAAGTATATGGGTTTAAAAAGGGGAAATTTTGAATCTTATGTCCACATAAAAAATACAAAATTCATAGTTTTTGAAC
>JAODAL010077758.1:0-13157 GCA_025379985.1 Phyllomedusa bahiana | reverse complement strand
GAAACCCCGTACTTACCAGTCCCCCCTTTCTCCAGTCTGACAGCCCCCCCACGCATAATCCCGTTAAGGCCCCGCGCGCGAGGGTGGTCCGGTTTTAAAAGGGCCAGCGGGGGTTTTAAATTTGGGTTTAAATTGGGACGGCCTTGGCCCTATATATGGTAACGCCCCCACACTGGGCTGCCATTTGTTGGTGTGTTTAGGACGTTTAGTTTTAGGGGAGGTTCATCTAAATTTCCCGTGCCCCACCCGCCGAAAAAAGGTTTCCTGCCTTGCCTGTTTGCCGCCTGCCCGGGCCCGTCTGCCTGCCTCTGACCACGAATCTGCCGCCCTCCCCTGCCCTTCTGCCTGTCCCGACAAAATTTCCGGATTACGAAATTGCACCACGCTGAAACCCCGGCCGCCACGCAACAAGCCCACGCGGGGGGTAACGACCTGGTAAACCTCACGCGCGCAAGTCCATCCCGTTTGCGGCGGGCTCTGGGGAAAACCGGGGGCTACTTTGACTCCTTTTCCCCGGCGTGGCTTAGCTATTTATCGCTTTTTCGTTGGCCCAGGGGTCCACTCCCCCGTTACACCTGCCCAGTTAATTTTCCCTCCCTCGGAGAACGGCTTTAAGACTTTTTCAGGGTTTTTGGGGAAGAATTTAACATTTCAAAATTCTCATTTTGCTGCAATACCTGCAGATTAAATTGTTTTGGAAGGGGGCCCATTTTGACGATCTTTCCATTAAAAGGGTCAATTCGAAAAAAATTTGACCCCTTTCCCGTGTTTTGGGAGGTGGGATAGGGAACAAATACAAGAGGACATAGAAACAGTTGTTCCCAGGGGTTTTTAGTTTAGTAGGAAAACAAATTTGTGAGAAAAAGTCGGGGGACATATTTCAAAATTTGGGGCACTCTGAAATTTTTTCTTTTGAATAGCAGCCACAACCTTTTTTTTAGAAATTAAAGGAATGTCTCACATTAGAAATAAGTCCAAACAAGGGAATAATCAAAATTGTTTACAGAAAAAAATTTTATCCCCAAATAAAAAAATACAAATTTTTTGATATGCATTAAAATGTACACCTCACATAAAAGAAAATTAATTTTATAACAAAACCACCCTTAACCGGGTAATTTACAAAAAATTTAAAAAAATATGTAAAGGTCTATGATATGATTACACCAACAGTGGGATAATTACCCAAAAGACCAAGGGAAAATTTTGAGGAAAAATTTTTCACTACTCACGGGTTTTGTAGATTGATTGATGTCTCTATTTTGGATAATTAATTTTGGAAACTTTCCCCAAACGCATCTTGGGGGTCACCTGGTTTTTTTGGGAAAAACCATGAACAACAAAAAAGCTTTTTTTAAAATCTTTCGCCTGAAAAAAAGTAAATTCCCCTTTTCTTTAGGGAGTTTTCTTCGAATACGCAGAAAATTTTGACCAAGGGAGAGAAAACTTCTATAGTTGCCGTCAAAGACTTCATTTAAAAATGACCCCGGGCCTGAAGTTTTTTGGTAATTGAAGTTATTCTAAATCACCGAGGGGGGTGACTGGGTTTTTAGGATCCTAAGGAAAGAAACGGAAAAGGGGTCAAAATTTTCATACTATGTCCCCCCCGGGCCCAAAAGAATCCGAATTTTGGGTGCCCCTTTTTTGTGATTTGATATTAAAAACTTATTTCCACCTTTTATTTTTTTTCTCTTCTACTTTTTGGGTCATTTTCTTTTGGATCCTAAATAAAAAAAATTTTATTTTTGGGCCCCGGGACTATCCTCCATGATTTTTTGGGGTTTATCCCAATTTTATAAATCTTTTTTTATCAATTTTCTTTTTGGATGTTTTTTCTATTGTTTTTGTTTCCTCATTGGTGATTTATTTTCTTTTTTTGGGGGGGGTTGGGGGATATATTTACAAATTTTTTTTTGGAGAGAGGTGTATTAATAACCAAATTATTGTTTATATGGGCTTTAAAAATATATATATAAGTCTTCCTGGGTGCTGTTTTAAAGGGGCCAATTTTTTATTTGTGTTAAATTTTTTTAGCAACATCGGGTTTTTGTTTCCCAGGGAAATTTAGACCCGGTTGTTATAAAGCAATAAAGAGCAGTCTATTTTCGCTTTGGGGATGGGTCCCATATGTTTTTGTGGTCCCGGGCCCGGAAAATGGGGGCGTGGCAAGCATCTGAAATCACTCTGGACTGTCATTGGCACTAAAACCCTTTCCTTTTAAGTTTGGGTTGGTCCGGGGGGATTGCCCGGGGGGGTATTGGGTTAGGGGGGGGGGGGGGGGGGGGGGGAGGGGGTTATTTTAATTTTTGATGCGACGTGCCCCCATTTGAAGTATTACCGGGGCTTTGATCCATTGTAGGTATTGTTAAAAGGGCACAAAAGGGGCCGTTGTGGATGGGTGGGTTTTTGTCACCCGGCATCGGGGGAGGTAAAAGCCCCAAAGGGATCTTTTGTGCATAAACCTTGGGGTTTCTGAAAACCTATTTGATTAGTATAGAAAAAGCGCCTTTAAACGGGGGTGAATTTTAGGTCCGGGGGTTTTACGGAATTTGGGCCCAAGAGATTGGTGAGACGGCCATTCCCCCATTCCCGGTTCCCCGGCCCTTTTCCAGGCCTGTAAAAGCCCCGGAGCCAGTGAGAGACAAGGGGGGTTCCAAGACTGAGTGTGTGTCCCCTCTGAGAGGGAAAAACCCTAGGTTTTGGGGTTGTTCATGTGCTTGCCCTTTCAAGGAGGATTTGGGGTCCACTACCAAAGCATCCAAAAGGGGGAGACCCGCCAAGCAATGGCGGAGGGCCCCTTTTATGCAACTGTTTTTTTTAAAATTTTAAAATAAGTTTCTGTTTGTGTTGATACCCCTTTTTCAAATTTTCCTTTAGTGGTTTTTTTGGAAAAAAATAAACCCTGTTTTTATCCCCGAAACCCTTTGGCCCCACCATCTGCTTTATTGGGACTACCATTTGAAACTACCCCCTACAGTTTGTCATTTTAATTTTTTAAATTTTTTTGCCGGTTTTTTTATTTTTTTTTGTTTTATTAAGGGGAGTTATTAATTTTATTATTTTTCCCACCGACCCCTCACTTTTTCTTCCAGCGGGCGTCCCATGATTTATCGGCACATTCCATTCAGGTTTTTGGTCGTTTTGCCCTCTAAGTGCCAGGGATTATAGGAAGGTTCTAAGAGGGGGGAGTCATAGCATGTAAACTAAAACAAACACTGTTGAAGCCCAAAACCCAACTCCCTCTGCATATTTAAGATGGCACAACGTTCTACAGCACCCTAAGGCTTTGTGCCCCGGGGAATAGTGTTTTTTTTAACGCGATTCGCCCCAATTAATTCGGACTGAAACAAATTTTGTCGGAAAATTCGGCAATCACCGAATCAAATTTTTTGGAAATTCGCCCCCTTATTACATCAATCACCCTTCATTAAAAAAAAATCCCCGGGCCCCGGGAAAGGTGTATCCTTTAGGCCCCTTGCATATACTAAACAAGTATATCAAGCCTAGTGCTCTTTTTTCCCTCATGGTCCCCAAATTTTTTTTAATTGCAAGCTGTGCTTTTTTTGTACAAACTCCCTTTCTTTATTTTATTCTTTTTTGGTTGTGAGAAAGGGGCGGGAAAGGGTTAAAAATAAAGAAAAACTGATTCAGGGGAAGATAACTGCATACAGGAGGGAGATAACTGCATTCAGGGGGAGATAACTGCGTACAGGGGGAAGATAACTACATTCAGGGGGAAGATAACTGCATTCAGGGGAAAAAGAAACGCATTCGGGGAGGAAGAAAACTATGAATTAAAAGATAACCATTCAGGAGAAGATAACTACTTTTGGGGAGAAGAAACTCTTTCAGGAGGGAGATAACCATACAGGAGGAAGATAACTGCATACAGGGGGAAGATAACTGCATTCAGGGGGAAGATAACTGCGTTCAGGGGGAAGATAACTGCGTTCAGGGGGAAGATAACTGCGTTCAGGGGGAAGAAAAAACGCGTTTCAGGGGAAGAAAACTGGTTCAGGGGGAAGAAAACAGGTTAGGGGAAGATAACAGCGTTCAGGGGGAAGATAACAGCGTTCAGGGGGAAGATAACTGCATTCAGGAGGAAGATAACTGCATTCAGGAGGAAGATAACTGCATTCAGGAGAATGATAACTATGTAACTATGTAAGATAACGGCATTCAGGAGGAAGATAACTGCATTCAGGGGGAAGATAACTGCGTTCAGGGGGAGAAAAACTACTTCGGGGGGGGATAACTAAAATTCGGGGGGGAATAACCATTCAGGGGGGGAGATAACTGCATTCAGGGGGGAGATAACTGCATTCAGGAGGAAGATAACTGCATTCAGGAGGAAGATAACTGCATTCAGGAGGAAGATAACTGCATTCAGGAGGAAGATAACTATGTAACTATGTAAGATAACGGCATTCAGGAGGAAGATAACTGCATTCAGGGGGAAGATAACTGCATTCAGGGGGGAGATAACTGCATTCAGGAGGAAGATAACTGCATTCAGGGGGAAGATAACTGCATTCAGGAGGAAGATAACTGCATTCAGGGGGAAGATAACTGCATTCAGGAAATGAACTATTAACTAGAAGATAAGGGAAATTCAGGAAGTAACTGCGTTCGGGGGAAATAACTCGTTCGGGGGGAAGAAACGGGTTCAGGGGAAAAAAAGGGCTTCGGGGAAAAAACGGCGTTCGGGGGGAAGATGGCGTTAGGGGAAGATACGGCGTTCCGGGGGGGGGGAAAAGTAACCTTCCGGGGTAAGATAACGGCGTTCCGGGGGAAGATAACGGCGTTCAGGGGGAGGATAACGGCGTTCAGGGTGGAGATAACTGCATTCAGGGGGGAGATAACTGCATTCAGGTGGAAGATAACTGCGTTCAGGTGGAAGATAACTGCATTCAGGAGGAAGATAACTGCATTCATTTGGAAGATAACTACATTCAGGAAGAAGATAACTACATTCAGGAAGAAGATAACTACATTCAGGAGGAAGATAATTATGTAAGATAATGGCATTCAGGAGGAAGATAACTGCATTTAGGAGGAAGATTCAGGAGGAAGATAACTGCATTCAGGAGGAAGATAACTGCATTCAGGGGGAAGATAACTATGTAACTATGTACGATAACGGCATTCAGGAGGAAGATAACTATGTAAGATAACTGCATTAAGGAGGATAGTAACGACATTTAGGGGGAAGATAACGGCATTCAGGGTGGAGATAACGGCATTCAGGGGGAAGATAACTATGTAATTATGTAAGATAATGGCATTCATGAGGAAGATAATCATTCGGAGGAAGATTGAAAGGGAAAGACAATCATTAAAAGGGGAAGTAACTGCTTCTGGGGAAGAGAACTGCAGCTGGAAACAAAATTTTTTACTTCTTCTCAAGACCACCCATTAAATCTCCAATCATAGGATTCAAAAATGATGGCACAGGGTGTAAAAATCATTGCTCACCATAGCAGACATAGTAACCACTGTGGTCCTACTGCACAGGCATCAAACACAAGGACCCCCGGTTCGAACCAGGCCCACCTCCTTATTTTATGTTGCCCATGATGGCACAGCAGAAGATGAAATACGCCCGTTTGTACAAAACAAAATACAGTTTTTCATAGCACCTTTTGAAAGCTGTTCCCCGATTTTTTCCCAAATGCGTTTACACAGGGGGGGAAAAAATGACTTGTCACTTTTTCCCTGAACTTACCCGCCGGGAAAGAAAAAGTTAATGGGACCGTGTAGAGCTTTTTAGAAGTATGTTAGTGGTATTTTCAAAATCACCCAGTTATTGTGGGGGTGGAACTCCTTCAGTAACACCCCCTTTGCATCCCAAAAATTTTTCTAGGGCCCCACGATGAAAATGGTTAGCCCCTGTACTCTGGAATCAAAGGAAAATATTAATTTATAGTATTTACTCTATAGACAAAACTTGAGGGAAAAAAGAGATCCCCATCCCTCATCAGCTCGCTGCCCCGGCAAAGTTGTTAATACCAATTAAAAAGGATCCTCAGTTTTTATATATCCAAAATGTCCCCATACCTCAGTATCTGAAAGTCATTTGTTTAAATATTGCTGCTACTTTTGCCAACAAGAAAAGACCGAACGATGGATTCATGGAGCCATTTTATTTACATATAAAAGTTTTAAAAAAAGGATTACTTCACCCGAAACGCTTTTGAGGGGTCCCCTTTCTATTTGAGATCTGTCCAGAAAAATTTTTTTTACATTACAGGAATTGGGGGGGAAAAGCTAGACAAATGTTGTAAGGCTGGATGTTCTTCCCTCCTACATCCCAAATTTAGATGCAATGGGCCCAAATCTCTCTCCCTGTGCTGTGATCTCCTCACCTTTCCAGATGTGCGGCACCATATCTGGCTAATAATAAGGGTACAGATTCCTGAAGTGGTGGGGCCCTTTTTCCCCGATAAAAGCAATGCACCTGAATTTTCTTTTCCCCCAGGTTTTATGTCAGCCCCTTTTTCCCACAAAGTCAGTTGCATTTACTTGAGCCAAACGATGCCTGATGTCCCAGAAGTGCCAGGAGCTTCCACAACCAGCGCAGGCGCAGTAGCTGGACAGTGAAGGAACAGCTTTAGTGAGATATTTACTGCGCATGCGTTGTTCTGAAGCCCGCCCCATTTTCTGACTGACCAACTAATATACAAATCATAGGCTGCCCCTGCATAAACTGACCGGACAGTGGTCAAATATAGAGTTTCAAAGGGTAAAAAAACAATTATGTATTGGATCTGTGTGAAGAAGCAAAAGCTTGGCTACTTGACGGGTTAGACTGTGGGTCCTTTCATGTTGGATGTATACGTGCATATGGACAATCCACAGTATATCACAGCAGCAACAACGTTAATTCCGGCGGAATATGCAACATGTATATTCCGCCAGATTCACAGTCAGCCCCGAACATTTAATGTACGGGGCCGGTGGCAAATTCAAAAACCGACCGCAGCTTTTGGGCAAATCTGCGCCAGCAACCACGGCCCTGCAATGAGAAAATGCCGTCAGATTTCCGATGCTATTTTGTTATATGCTGTGTAGACCAAGCCTTATAGCCCATTATTGTCATTCCCATTGTGGCATGAAATCATTTCTTAAAGGCCTGTGCATGTGATATCTGTAAACACCAATTTAGCAGAGACGTATAGCTGGACAAAGATGTTATTTTGAGCATGATGAAATTCATGAACTTTTGATGATCATGGATAATTGAAATATATATTAAAAATCTAAGGTGCTGGGTTTGGCCAACATTAATCTATGGTGTAGCTAGCTTTAGGTTTGTTATGGAGAAGAAAAGTTATACTGTAGTAGCAAAAAGATCCAGCATTCGTCCCAGTATAAAAGTACTTTATTTACTCCATTAAATGTGTGACATCCACGTCAGTAAGAGACAGCTGACGCATTTCGAACAACAATGGTTCTTAAAAGTAGCCCAATTTAAAAGAAAAAAATGGCTTTACCTTTTTAAATACATAAACACCATATGAAAACATAACGTGCTCATCTTTTTGTGATAGTAATAAAATGAGGTCACATGACTGCTGAAAAAAACTAAATGTCAGCTAAGCGGACAATGATCACACTGTACTACACACAAGAGAGGGATACAAACCATTGGAATGGACAAAGATCTGTATGGTTGGTAATACAAAATGTGTACACTGTCTTTCAATGCGATCCCACATTTAGATGCATATATGAAAAACGGATCACACCGGGACGAATGAACAGGCGAACCTGGATCAATAAAACAACTGAGACTAATGAACGAACACATAAAAATCTAAATAATATTAGATTAAAAGGAAGTAGCTGTAAATAGGTCACAAAAACAGAGGCCAAACATGGCTAATAATGAAACCTAATTTATTATCACGTTTGGTTCCTTTGGCTCTCTCCAGTTTTTGTGACCTATTTACAGCTAATTCCTTTTTATCTAATATCATTTTGATTTGATGTATTCATTAGTGAGAACTGATTTATCCATGCTCGCCTATTCAGTCCGCCGGATGTGCATCACAAGCCATTTTTCATACATGTATCTAAATCTGGGATCACCTTGAGATACACAATTTTGTTACCAACAAAACTTACGTTTGTTCATTCAACTGGTTTGAATCTCTCTGTGTTTAAAAGGTAAAGCTATTTTTGTTAAAGCGGTTGTCTCACTACAAGGATCGCTGCTTTTTATGTTAAAGATCTTGCAAAAACAAGTCACTTTGCAATATGTGGCCATTAGAAGTCCTACCTATTCCTAGATCTCTCCTATTGTATGAGCTGAATCAGCTCCTCAGGTCACTATAGCTACAGACCTGTTCGATCTCTCCTGATAGGCTGCCAGCACTGGTTGCTATAACTACAGACCTGCTGTCTTCACTGCAGGCCAGTAAACACACCCCTGAATTAAAAACTGAAACAACAGGACTGAGATGAATCGATGTAGTGAGACAACCCCTTTAAGATCAGGCTAGGATTAAGAACCCCCTGTTGCTCGAAAGGCGTCAGCTTCGTCTGATTGATGTGGATACCACACTTTTCACGGAGTAAATAAAACGTGCTTTTGTTTTACAGGGAAGAATGCTGGATCCTTTTGCTACTACAAGTTCTATCAACATTTCCAAAATGTCGGTTTTGTGCAATCTCCTTTCCACAGAATAGTGAGTTGTGTGTTGCATATCGTTATAGAGAAGAAAATCCGTGTCTGCATTGATCTCAGATTGAAAACAATTGGATTGGTATGTAAATGAATTAAAACCAGGAACAGCCTATCTTAAAGGGGTTTTGCCAAGAAGTAAAATTGATGTGGGAAACTTGGAAACTAAATAATAAACATTTTCACCATTCATCACTATTAAAAATTCTGCACCATTTTTGTTTTAGCTGCTCCCTTAGTGATCCATTGTTTACAGCTCATCTCCAGGGGATACGACCAGGGATGAGAGCTCCTTAGTCCTAGTCAGACATACCTAGACATAAATTTTCCTCTCAGGCAACTGCTGAGTGTTCAACCCCAGGTGCTGTCATTCTACTCCTGTCCTCTGTACTCCTAAGTAGTTAGTCAAACGGTGCAAATAAATAAAAAAGAAACTTCAATGAGGTCTGTGCATTGATAAGGAGAAAAAAAACCCCACAGGTTTGGTTCCTGCAGGGATTTGAACCTAGGACCTTTGTGCTGTGAGGTAAAAATTTTACCTCTGAGCTACTCACAGCTTTATACATAAACATACCTTTCTTTCACTAGAGAGAGGAAAGGCCTGGTGATGTCATCCTGCTGGGTCACATGATAGGCAATTCAAACAAATCACACACGCCCCTTCTGAGCACACAGAGCTGAAGAGCTGGATGCAGGAGGTATGAAATGAGATTGTGGCAAAACCCCTTTAACCTCATATTGTCATTAGTTCTCTGCATACGCTTGCATTTAGTTGGTTCACCTCACCGCAGTTCACCTCACCCCATCTCCCCTGCAGCAGGTAACCTCACCCCATCTCCCCATGCATCAGTTCACCTCACCCCATCTCCCCATGCATCAGTTCACCTCACCCCATCTCCCCCCTGCGCATTTCACCTACCCCATTCCCCCTCAGAGTTCACCTCCCCCATCTCCCCCCTGCATTTTCACCTCACCCCATCTCCCCTCACAGTTCACCTAACCCCACACCCTGCAGCATTCACCCCCGATCCCCCTGCATCCATAGCAGCCCGCCGCCTGCGTCCCCCCTGATCCATAGCACGCCGCTCACCTCCGATCCTTCTGCAGCACGCCACTCCCCTCGATCCCCCGCACCATAGCACCCCGTCACCTCCGTCCCCGTCCGGGCCCCCACTGCACTTTTCGAATCCGCTTTCAGAGCAAACGCCACTGATACGACCCGGAGTGGGGGCCCTTTTTGGAAAGGGTGCCAAAAGCATACTCCATTTCCCCTATGGGCTTTCCTTGCAAGAACGCAAAGAATTGACATGTCAATTCTTAAAGCGGATGGGAAAAAGGAGCTCTAAAAAAGCGCATCGCCGTTTCCCCCTTTAGATCGTTTTGCGGATCCAAAAAACGATCAAAAAAATTTTTGTGTGAACAAGCCCTTATGCGGGCTGACTGCGATACTTTGTACTGTCATTGTTTTTATTTTAAGAAAATGTTTAATAAAACTAAAATGAAAAAAAAAAAAAAAAAAAACAGGAACAGCATGGACATTAAAAATACATTTTTAATGAACGCCCCTCCATAACCACAGGGCTCCCAAATTAAAATCGGGGTAACAGTAAATAACCGGATCATTACCCCACGTTAAAAGAGGTAAGTCTTGCTATGGCATGA
Source organism: Phyllomedusa bahiana (assembly GCA_025379985.1). NCBI lineage: Eukaryota > Metazoa > Chordata > Amphibia > Anura > Hylidae > Phyllomedusa > Phyllomedusa bahiana. The sequence goes on along the minus strand of JAODAL010077758.1, from coordinate 2,809 downwards.
TTTTCTCAGTCGCAAAAGGAAAGGGTTTAAATAAACAGTTTACCGCACTGATTGCAGGAATATGGTTTCTCCCCAGAGTGAGTCCTCCGATGTTTTTTAAGTTCCCAGGTTGTGATAAAACACTTCCCGCAGTCCGAGCAGAAGTATGGCCTTTCTCCAGTGTGAGTTCTATTATGCTTTACTAGGTCAGAGTTACTGATAAAACTTTTACCACATTCCGTACAAGAGTACGGCTTCTCCCCCGTGTGAATTTTAAGGTGTACGAGCAGATGCGAGTTCCTAAAGAAAGACTTGTCGCATTCTGTACACGAGTAGGGTCTCTCCCCCGTATGAGACCTCATTAGCTAGAGACTGGTTTAGTGGAAAAAATTTTTCCCAAACTTCGCTAAAGGAAAGGGCCGTTCACCATTGTGAAGTTTTTGATGTCTCCGAAGATTTGGTTTCCTTCCAAAATAAACCCCACATTCCCCTTGCACGAAAAATTTTTCTTTTCAAGTGAGCTTTTATGGGCGGGTAGGTAGGATAAGTTTTAAAAAGATTTTCCCAAAGGTTACAAGGATAAAAGCCGTGTGTTTCTTGGTGTTGAACAAGACCAGATTTACAGTGATAAACCTTGCCACACTCGGAACAAGGAAAGGACGTCACTGTTTTAGGACGGTACTGAGCATCAGAATAGACTAAACCATGCTCACAACTATCAGAAAGTGATGGAGAGTGGAGTGTTTAGGGCAACAAATTCATTGATCATGGGTGGGCCCAAAACGGAAGCTTTCTCCTCACTTGAACTTTTTCCCCTTTAAAATTTTTAAAAAATGGATATTCTGGTTAGACCATCGGCACATAAACGTCCAGGGACGTGGAATTCCGTGCAGCACATGAGATAGATTTCTCCGTAATATGAGAAAATGGATAATGTGTATGATCTGAAGGTGGAGAGAGGTTAGCATCTCTGAGGTTTCCTCTATAATGTAAGACTAGTTTCTCCTTTTAAATGAGATGGTTTTTGCGTAGTTTTGGGGGTATCAGGTTTGGTTGCTAAGGTGTCCCTTTATCAAGAATGGGGTTCCCCCTTTAAAATGGATGGATAGTTTTGTTGATTGGGGGGTTAAATGTTTGGATTTCTAGGTTTCGCCTTTGGGACCTGGTTTTTCCTTTAAAATGAAGATGGGTGATGCGTATACTTTTTGGGGTTTTCAGTTTAGCTTGCTTAGGTTTTCCCTTATACAGAGCTGGGTTTTTCCTTTAATTGAGATTTTATTGTGGGTATGATCTTGGGTGGGTAGAGTTGGGATTTCGGGTTTCCCCTTTTCAGTAAGCCTGTTTTCTCTTTGATAGGAGTATACAGATGATGAGTATAATCTTTGGGTGTATCAGGGTTGGGCTTGGTTAGGTTACCTTCTACGCATGAGACTGGTTCTTCCTTAATATGAGATGGATAGTGTGGTGTATGATCTGGGGGTTTATAAACATAAGAATCAGTGAGGTTTCCTCCATCTTGTACGATTGCTTTCTCCTTGATAGGCGTAGACGGACAGCTTGACTTTTTGTAAAATTAATTTTGGGTCCGTATTTCCTTTATCACATAGAATGGTTCCCCTTATAAGAGTGGGGTGTTTCGCCGATCTGGTTGGTGTATAAAAAAGTCAGGACATGAAGTTTCTTTCCCTCTTGAAAGATGGCTCTTTTTAAATAAAGATGAAATTTTGTGATGGTCTGTGGGTATATAAAATTTTTGGTCTTTAAAATTTTCTCCATAAATGAATTGATTCCATCTTACTAACACTACACTGATAATGTTGCTTTTAACCCTCAGTGTATCTGCTCTCCTCAATTTTTCTTTTTCAAAAGGGGGTCTCTTGACTTTAACACAAAAAAAGGAGCAACCATTCACAGATTTTTGTCGTTGGCCCTTTTGGGAAAAAAAAAAAAAGGGCCCCAAACAAAAAGAGACAAACCTCCGTAAAATCACGGGAGAGACAGGCAGAAAAAAGGGCCCTTCCACGCCATTTCAAGGCTCATTAAATGAGTTATAGTGTGGCTGAAAAAATAAAACCGCCCGAAATCTGGGTGTTTTACCTTTATGATATTTAATCACCTAATTTAGGCGTATACCCAAAAAAAACTATAGATATCTTTGCTCATATGTGATGGCCCCACTTTTTGGGCATTCAAAAATGTCAAATGTGCCTAGTTTTTGGTGTAGACAGTTTATTCATATAGAGAAAGGTGTCAATAGTTTTTTTTTGCAAAAAAACAAAAAAAATGGGGCAACCCCAATGGGACATATCCCCTATTTTCGCAAACTTAATGTTTTTGTGGGCTCTGTGAAAAAAAAACAGGGGCAAAAAGCCAGGCTAAAAAGGAAGGTGACACACTGAAAAAGGTTTTTCCCCTTTCCTTTTTCACCCTTTTCCCGATGTGACCCATATTTTTTATTCAAAAGGTGCTAATAAATTGGTCCATTTTTTTATTACTGGGAGTGCCCTGGATTTTAAAAAAAAAATGTCTGTATCTTAATCTTAAACATATCTTCACTTTTTAAAAAAGGTCATAGAACAGAGATTTAAAAAGGCTTATTCCTCTTACCCATATTAAAAGGGTGTTGGTCTTCGATTATGACCTCCCCATACAGATCCTTGTTCTTTTATGTACTCCCCCTCCCCCCATGGAGAAATGGGCATGACGTCCTGACACCTGAGAGGAACTGACAACAAAATGATCCAGTATCATCAGACACCTCATAGCGGTCCGGTAACACCCGTGGTTCTCACCTCTCGGTCAGCGAGAGGGTCGTTTGATGAGCCAAGGA
>JAODAL010077757.1:0-13157 GCA_025379985.1 Phyllomedusa bahiana | reverse complement strand
GCCCAAAAAATAGTAAACGTAATCGCTCTCACTACGGCAACCCCAGCCATGGTCGGGGGGAACGTCAATATAACGCTTAGTTGGCATGGCCCGGGAGCGGGTCCGGCCCTCACCGTCCTAAACCCCGCCTCTGTCCCGCCCGGGTTCCCCCCACCAAGTCTACTATGTGGTCTGGGCTCAGCGCCACATACACAAGGACGAACTTTTTGGGGCAGTCGGGGTATTTTGACAACATCCCTGCTTCTTGCAGTAGGGGGGGAAAGTTGATGTGGAGAGGGGGCACGGGATTTTTTGCAACTCAGGCTATGCATACTGAGCCCGTTGAGGAAATACAGTGATGGGCAAACAAAAATCGATGACGTGTAGCCGATCACATTTGGGACCCGGGTGAAGCAAGGGCTTCATCATCATTATCGGGAGAAGAGGGTGTCGCTTGCGCATCAGGCACGGCACAGAATATGTGTGGCTGTAAGGGTTGGCGACAGAACGTACGCCGAAGCGCCGACCGCTGACACCAGGTGTGGATCCTCGTGTTCACCGCGGCAGGGGGGTAGCTGGAGGACCCGCCAGGGGGGAGGAGGAAAGGGGGCCCCGGGCTTCGCCAGAGCCTGCCGCAAAGGGGGATGGATTTGTGCGGGGACCCCCCCCAGGGCAAAAACCCCTGACGTGGCTACCTGCGGGTACAGCCGAGGTGCAGGCAGGAATACAGGTAGTGGTATACGGGAACCCCGGAAAAGGAGGGATAAAAATACACATAGCACCATGGATACGGCAGAACGGGAGGGTTAAACACGGGCAGGTACAGACCGGGAACATGGCGGGATACTCAGGAACAGGAAGCACATACAGGACGGGAACACGGCAGGAACAGCAGACACGGGAAACAACAGACGATGGCCAGGACCCAGATGGGAGCAGCAATGGACCAGCAACTCAGGGGTTAACATCTTTAACAGCAGACCTGAGATGCGGCAGGAGCTCAGAGGGGAAAAGCAGTGGACACAGAAAGAACGCAACAACGCAATAAACTCCCCAGAGTAAGGGAAAAGGATTTCCCTTTAAAAGCCAGAGGTCAGAGGTGAAGAGGAAGGTGCATAAAACAGGAACCTAAAAAAATAGGGGGGAAGCTGCCGCAAAAAACCCGCCCTAGGGGCCAGTGACCGACAGGACCCCGGGAAGCGACGGACGGCAGGTAACACAGGAAGGACGACACCCCGACGGCCCAAGGCGGGGAACCGCGGGTGACCCGTGAATTCCCACCCCAAAAGCCCCCTCCTCCCCCCCCAAATCCAACATGGGTTCCACATGGGTCGGGGGGCCCCAATTTTTACGGGGGCAACCCCAAAAACCCAAAAGGTATGGGCTGAATTTTGCCATATAGGGAAAACCTAGAAAGGAGGTGCAGGGGGGGGACAAAAGGGGCACTAGGCAAAATGGGGGGGAACCAGGGGGGACCATAGCTAGGCAACAGAAAGGCGCTCAGGGAGGACCTACTAGGAACGACGGCGCTCAGGGCTGGGGGCCCTGAGCTAGGCCAAATGGCCTCTGGGCTGGACCAAAACTAGGCCAAAAAGACGCCCGGGCTGGCCCCTGGCTAGGGCCCAAACGGGCCTGGGGTGGACCCTGACTAGGCCAAACGGATGCTTGGGGTGGGCCATGAGCTGGGGCCCAAAAGGACGCTTGGGCTGGACCGAGAAGGCCAAAGTTTGCTCTGGACGGGACCATGAAGCTAGGCCAAACGGACGTCGGGCTGGGGGCCCTGAGCTAGGCCAAACGGCCCCTCTGGGGGGGACCATGAGCTAGGCAAGGGCGCCCCGGCAGAACCCGACCACGGACAGACAGACTGACATCTGGGCAAAACCCTGAGCCCGTGGGCAACAGGCTGACCCTTGGGCGAACCCTGAACCAGCGGACAGACAGACTGACCCTTGGGCGAACCATAGCCAGGGACAGACAGACTGAACTCTGGGCGAACCATGAGCCACGGACAGACAGACTGACACTCTGGGTGAACCATGAGCCAGGCAACGGGTGCAGACGCTCTGGGCGAACCATCAGCCAGGCAACGGGTGCAGACGCTCTGGGCGAATCATGAGCCTGCGGACAGACAGACACTCTAGACGAGGGCAGGGTCACCCCGGCGGAATCCATGGTCAGTTCATTCTGTAACGGGGCGGCGACAAGCAACGTACCCCGAAGCGCCGACCGCTGACATCCAGGTGTGGATCCTCTGTGATCACCGCAGGCGAGGTGGTAGCTGGAGGAACACGCCAGGGAGCGGAGTTAAAGGGGCCCCTGGTCTTCGCAAGAGCCCGACGAAAAGTAGGATGGACTATGCTGCGGGGACCCCCAGGTCGCTACCGCTGACGTGGCTACCTCTGTTGACAGCCGAGGTGCAGGACAGGAATACAGGTAGTGGTATACAGGAACACAGGAACATGTGCAGCAGGATACAGGAGGGATAAACATACACATAGCACCACTGGATACGGCAGGAACTGGACGGTTAACACAGCAGGTACAGACCAGGGAACATGGCAGGATACATCAGGAACAGGAGAGCACATACAGGACAGGAACACGGCAGGATACGAGGACATAGGAGACAACAGACAGATGGCCAGGAGCTCAGATGGGAACAGCAACTGGACCAGCAACTCAGGGGTTAACATCTCCAAAAAGCAGACCTGAGATGCTGGCAGGAGCTCAAGATGGGAAGCAGCTGGACACAGCAAGAGACTGCAAAAGACTGCAATGAACTGACCCAGAGTAAGGGCAAGGACTTCCTCTTAAAGCCAGAGGTCAGAGGTGAAGAGGAAGGTGCATAGAACAGGAACCTAATAAATAGGCAGGAAGCCACCGCGTGCACGCCCTAGGAGCCACAGTGCACCGACAGGACCCCAGGAAGCGACAGGACAGGACAGGTAAGCACAGGAAGGCACGACACGCCGACGGCCCAAGGCAGGGAACCGCGGCGTGACCCATGACAGTGGCCATGAGTCAGCATGGTGGCAGCAGTGCGAGTTCGGGAGCCAAACGGCCACGTGGTAGAAAACCCGCTTCGCAGGTCCAAGAAAGTAGCAGCAATGGGGCTCAGAGAAGCAGCGGATTAGTAGTCACTCAGTGCGGAGTGTTGGCAGTCAAATCACCTACTCGGCGGTGTGGCAGTTTTTTGCTAAGACACCAGAGGAGCCCAATATTTGTATATGTAGAATCTGTGGTCAGAAATTGAAGCGTGGCCAGGGAGCTAACGTTGGCACCACGGCCCTGCGTCAACACATGCAGCATCACCATCCAGTGGCCTGGGAGAAACGTGGCTCAAATGTGGTGGTCCATCCTGCCGACGCAGCAACAGCAGCACCCACCCCAGTGGCAACGCATGCCATTTCAGCCAATCAAGGCTCCACCACCTCTGCCAAAAGGGAGCTGTTTCTCTTTGCCATCATCTCCAGGTCCAGATGCTCCTGCTCCTCGCCACTCATGGCGCCAGCAGTCGTTCAACGAGGTGATTGCCAAGAGACAACAGTATGCGTCCAACCATCCTAAGGTGCAGAAGCTGACCGTGCTCCTGTCCAAGTTGTTGGTACTGCAGTCTCTCCCCTTCCAAGGGGTGGACTATGCACCGTTCAGAGAATTAATGGCTTGTGCCGAGCAAAGGTGGAGAGGCCCAAGCCGTAATTTCTTTTCCAAAAAGGCAGTACCAGCCCTTCAAAAATATGTAGAACAGAAGGTGGGCCAGTCCTTGAGCTTATCAGTTTGTTCCAAGGTGCACGGCGGTGCGGACATGTGAAGCTGTAACTACGGTCAGGGCCAGTACATGTCCTTTACGGCTCACTGGGTGAATGTGCTTCCTGCCCAGCCACACCAACAACTTGGACAGGAGACGCCGCTTTCTCTTCCACGTTGTCAAACTGCTGCTCCTGCGCCAATGTCCGCCTCCTCCTCCTCCACCACCACCTCAGCCTCCACAAGTTTAAGTGCTGCTCCCTCATACCACATGTGCAGGGCACAGCGGTGTCACGCAGTTCTACACCTGGTTTGCCTGGGCGAAGGAAGGAACACAGGGAAGGAACTGCTCCGCGTCATGCAATACGAAATCAATGTGTGGCTTTTTCCACGACAACTGCAAATCGGAACCATGGTGACAGACAATGGAAGGAACATGGTTTCCGCGCTGCACCGAGGAGGGATGACCCATGCGCCCTGCATGGCGTACGTGGAAACTGTGCATGCACTTCATCCATTCTTACAAAGCCAAGCACACTCTCCTTCAGTTGCAGCGGCAAAACGGCCTCCCCAACATAGGCTGATGGAATTCCAGCCTCCATATGTTAGACCGCTTGTATGAACAGAGAAAGCCCATTAACGATTATTGATGATGCAAGCGGACAGGAGTACTCCCCTGTGTAATTTTGATGTCAGCCAGTGGCAGCTCATGCGTGACACCTGCCGTTTGCTCAGGCCCTTTGAAGAGCCCACGTTATTTGTCAGTTACCAGGACTACGGGATGAATAACGTCATTCCATTTGCTTCTGCCCTGAACAATGCGGGCAAAATCTGTCTGGACAGGGGACTGGAGACGTGATGCCTACATCTCACAGCCACATGAGTCTGGTGGGGGCTGAACTGGAGGAGGAGGAAGACATTGGAGCAGAAGCATTGTCTGGTGAAATGAGTGGTTTTTCTACTCAGGTGACAGGAGAGGAGGAGCAGGAGCATCCAGAGGAGGTAGAGAGAGATGAGGAAGACGAGGCAGAACATCCAGAAGCACCGTGTCAGTATACAGTGGATATGGAGGCAGGGAGTCCCTCAGAGTCACTTGCGCAGATGGCCCACAACATGCTGATTTGCCTGGCTCGTGACAGCCGAATAGTCACCATCCGGCAGAGGGATGACTTTTGGCTCTCCACCCTTTTGGACCCTCGCTACCGGTCCAAAATGGTTGCCTTTTTCCAGCTGTCGAGAGGGAGAAGAAACTGGCTTACTATAGAGAAATCCTGTGTAGTCAGTGGGCTGCTGCCATGGTGCGCCATCGTCTGTACTCTGTCAGTTCTGACCTGGAGGTTCCTCATTGCTCACGTATCACTGCCACGGCTGCTGTGGGGAGGGGGGGGGTAGGAGCAGTAGCAGCTCCATCAGCAGCAGCCTAAGTCTGGAGTCGTTGATGAGCAGCTTCCTTCACCCGCCTAGGGAGGAGAGTACTCAGCAGCAGCAGCAGGTCCTGGTGCAGACCCGGAACCAGCAGGTGGTGGCCTACTTGGACAGCATTCTGCCGCCCCAGGTAGAAGATCCGCTGGACTACTGGGCAGCCAAACTTGATGTGTTGCCGCAACTTGCCGAGTTTGCAGTGGAGAAGCTGTCCTTCCTGGCCAGTGTGGCATCAGAGTGGGTGTTCAGTGTGGCGGGGGCCATCATTACCCCAAGGAGAACATGCTTCTCCACCCGAAATGTAGAGAGACTGACCTTTGTCAAGATGAATCAGGCATGGATTGGCCAGGATTTCCACACACCAATGCCTTATGCATCAGATTAGATCAGCCATGACGCCTCCCCAAAACTTTGAGAAATGAGTCTGGATACTAACTACCTGCCTCAGCCACTATTCTGATGCTGCCACCCGCCTGATGCCAGACATCTGCTGCCAGTTGCTCCATCTGCCTCCCAGCATCTTTACCAGGTACTGGAATTGCCACCCACCTCCACACTCTGTCATTGTGCCACTCTCTGACCTCATGCTGGTGCTGCTGCTAATGCTGCTGCTGCTGTTTCTGCTGCCGCCACCTCCACACTTTGTCATTTTGCCACTCTGTGGCCTAATGTTGCTGCCTCCTCCAGAATTTTTCATTGTGCCACTCTCTGACCTCATGATGCTGCTGCTGCCGTCGCATCCAAACTGCGTCATTCTGCCACTCTGTGGGCTCCTGATGTGTCTGTCACCTGCATACTGTGTCATTGTGCAACTCTGTGGGCTCCTGATGTTGCTGCCACCTCCACACTGTGTCATTTTGCCACTCTGTGGGCTCCTAATGTTGCTGCCACCTCCAGAATTTGTCATTGTGCTACTCTCTGACCTGATGCTACTGCTGCTATTGATGCCGTCACCTCCACACTGTGTCATTGTGCCACTCTGTGGGTTCCTGATGTTGCTGCCACCTCCAAAATTTGTCATTGTGCTACTCTCTGACCTCATGCTACTGCTGCTGTTGTTGCCGTCACCTCCACACTGTATCTTTGTACCACTCTGTGGCCTTCTCATGCTGCTGCCAACTGACCACTGTCTCATTGGAACACCCTGTGGTTTCCTAATGCTGTTTCCACCCTCCACCACTCTATGACGTTGCCACTATATTTGGCTTTCCCCTTCTTTTCATCTGTCAGAAGGAATGAAAAGGATCAGGATTGTCTGATGATTAGCTAGCCAAAAGCAGGAGTGGATACAGAACAGAGAAGACATGCAAATATCCCATTTACTGGTCATCTCTGTTGTAGATCAACTCCTGTTTGTTTTGGGCTTTAGCAATACTGATGGATTATTGACCGTTTGAAAGCGGACACTGACGGATGAAAAGAAGGGCAAAATGATCAGAGACATCAATGCAAAATTACTGGCCGACACCCCTCCACTCTTTCGGGGGGCCTCTACATGTATCAGCGTTTAACAGAACAGGTTCTGTCATAATCTGTGGAATCATCTCTTTGACGTTATAGTAGGATCTTGGCCCTCAGCTCGGTTCTTTCAAGCTGGTGCTGACGTTACCTTGTCAAGCTGCGTTTCCGCTTCACTTATTTGGTCAGTTTTGCCCCTGTAAGTGCCCAGGGAATTGAAGAATGAAGCGATTCTAAGAGCGGCGGCTGTCATGTGCATGTCATACTAAAACACAGCATTGTATGAAGACCAAACCACGCTCCCTATTCATATTTGAGCATGGCACAATGTTCTACAACACCATACAGGCTCTCTGCAGCCGGGAAATAGATGTTTTTTAACGCGATTCGCCCATCTCTAATTACAATTTTATGGTTCACTAATATTTTATTCCTGTAACATATTTTAACATGGATTAATTGAGTTGACGGATTTTATGTTTTCTTGCTTGCTGGATGCTTTTGGCAGATGCTGGATATTTCTCTCTTTCTGTGTAAACTTACTGCATGGTCCAAATTATGTTTTAATTACAAAATTCATCTGTATACTGGAGTTTTTTCTGACTATCTGTAGTTAACATAGTGTAAAAATTTAATTTTTTTTTAGACTTTCTAAGCACTTTTCCTTAATGTCATATCCTGCCCTTCTTGGTATGAGAAATGTTATAGGGTGTGCACTGATAAAAATAGGTAAGGCATTTACAATGGATGAAAGTAAAATATAAAATATACACAAAGAAGAGAAAAGATGAACGTGAGTTACAGGACGTTGGGTGCACGATTATGAAGTATACTATTTTTAGTGAGGACAGGTGACAAATGTGAGGACAGGTGTTGATGTAGAATATATATTGAATAGAGAAACATAGGAAACAAAAATTAACACTCTTAAACTGAATTTGGTCAGAAAGACTTGAATTCCCATAGCTGGGCCAGAACTGGGGCAAGGTATTCTGCTGCCTTAAGAAAATAAGACATCTAACACCCCCAATGGAAAAATTAGCCCACAACACACCTCCTTGCGCCCCCTTCCTGCTTGTGGTGAAGTGGTGCATTAAGTGCTGAGCTACCCCTCATCTTGGTCCTCCCTCTCCCTCACAGTAACAGATGTGGCAAAGAATAATCTCAACGTCTTTATTGATTTTTTTAATGGCTTTGTTTGTGATCTAAGAAAAGATAACACAGAAAGTCATGATATCACGGTCAAGCTTAACTTTGTTTCATCCATACTTGTCCCTAGATTAAATAATGATGACATTATACAATGACATATTCTTATCTTAACTCATCCTCAAATGTCCCTAATACTCTCAGCATTGACATATAACACACACTTGTTTCTCACATGGTTTTCTTTTCTTGCCCTATTATAGTTAATATTTGTGGTTTATTATTATTATTATTATTATTATTATTATTATTATTATTATTATTATTATTATCATCATTATTATTATTAATCTATGTTTTCCAGATTATGATACCAAACATACATTTTAGGTGTTGTTTCTACTACAACACATTCACTTTACATTCTTATAATGTTCAATCAGTGGCCATGTGATAGCACCTTGTCTACATGTTCTGTTGTTGATTAGTGATGAGAGAAAATTATAAAGATGTTCGGGTTAATTTTTATGCATATACAAGTGAGGAGAAGCTGTAATTACCATCCATAACAGTAAACTGGGTACATGGAACAACTTAGTGAAGACAATTTGGCTCTAAGAGTGACAGAAAAAAAATTAGGCTAAAATACTTCATTCCTTTTAATGGCTAACTGAAATGATGAGGACAGCTTGCAAGCAGGGGCGCAGCTATAGGAGGTGCAGCAATAGCCTTCAGAATATGGATTATTTGGAGTGGTCTGTATGTTGGGTTGTGACATCCGGCCCATGTTTGCTTCAGGTTGGACTGATGATGATGTCATTTGTGGCCATAACTGAGAGGAAGAGGAGGTAAAACCACTGAATGCAGGGTCTGATAACCACTGAAGAACAGATTGGCGATGCCATTCAGTTATGAGAGGCACAGGGACCTGAGCAAGTGATGACAGGCCTGACAGTCCTGCGACTGACGATGTGGTCGCTAGTGTGTTGTGTGGAGCACTGGAAGGAGTGCCTTGTCTCGTATCTCCACTTCCTAAGCCCCTTCTCTCACCACCTCTAGTTCTCACCATGTTCAAAAGCTAAATATTATAGTTCTGTGCGTGGCACAAGATATATGTAATAAAAAAGAGAGAAGTGTATATATATGTGGTTCACAATAAAGCACTGGTATATTTCAGCATTATATGGACTTAAAATCTGGCAAAATTACACTTTTTGGAATTGAGTAAGATTTAGCAACAGAGAAAACTCTATTTCCTGTTTATATATATCAGTATGACAATAACACGTAACACATTTATGAAAAGTATTTCACCCCCAAAACTGCCAAAAATTTACTTTTCTCCACTCAGTATAAGTTTCTCCAACCAACCACCATATAAAATATTTTTCTTTGTATAGCAGATTTGGAGACGGTGTGTTATAAAATGATTTCACCCCTAAATCGCTAATAAGCAAATCTTGTGCCTGTATGCAAGCAAGCAGAGAGAGAGCAGTCTGTACAGTACAGTTGAAAATGGCATTCAGAACGCAATACAGTGAAATATACTGTATATAACACGGTCATGTGATTTTAGCAGCCAAAGAAAGCCCTACACCTCAGTGATGAAGTTTTTGACACTTCTGTGTGCTCTGTTTTGATTGGAAGGCCGCCAAAAGTGCAGAAGCAAGCTGAAAACAATTAAAATGGCGTGTCAAATGCCATGTCAAACTCGAAAATTTACTTGAATGAACAATAAAATGTTGTGTTCGAGTTTGAGAAATCGAGATGTTCGACTCGAACGTAACTTTTCTCGAACGTTTCGATCAACACTATTCTTGATTCAATGTCTAAGATTAGATCAGAATATGAATATCATGTAAATATCATGTAGATCATGTGAATTCATACATGCTGATTGTCCTCCCAAGGGTGGATTCAATATTGTCTGACATTGGTTGGAAGTGGAAGGCTAAGACTTCCAAGTACTACTCTGACCCCTAATTCCCCAGACCACAATTGAGCATGTGTGGAGCCCCTGAATTGTGTTGTTGGCTATATGGACCCTCCAGCGGCTTTGGGATGTAGACATCATGGCTCAAGATACCTGTGACAAGCATGTTTTGTAGTCCCTCCAGCACGTCAAGCTGCTGTCCATGCTGCATGCGGCAGTTACTCTGGATATTAGTTGATGGCCATAATAATGCAACTTAACCATGAAATATGAAGAAGAGGATAAAAGGACAGAAAAATCCCTGCCATTCCGAACAGAATGATGTGACTCAAGTGTATAGTGTAAACAAGGGAAGTACTTTGAGCACCGGAGCAGGTAAGACTGAGTTTCAGGACAAATAGGTCTTCTCAAACTTAAAGGGGCTGTATCATTTTATTAAATGGTCTTCAGAATAAGGGGACAGTGAATACAAGTAACTTTGCAATAAGATGTCATTAGCAAAGCTGTCTTGTATTCACTGGATCCTTTATCTTCTGTTTCTGTTTACACTGATATTCAGTCCTGGTCGGATCCCTCCTCCTTGCATTTCACTAGCTGAGAGCTCATTTACATTCTGTTCAGCCCCCGGTCGTATTCACGGAGCTTGCATTCCTGCCTTTCACTCAAAGTAAGGGACCGGCACATTTTCACTCTGCACAGCCATAAGAAACAGAATAACACTGCAGGGCTTCTACAATCAGGAAACAGCACAATTGTGTGTCGATCCCTGCCTGACTCAGAGTTAGGGGCTGTAGCATTTTCTCTCTCCACACCCAGCAGAAACAGACTGCAGCAGATCCTACAATCAGAAAACAGCACAGTTGTGTCTCGGTGCCTAACTCTCCTGCATAGAAGGGAGATCTGTGCCGTTCATAGAAAGCTGGATTCTACTGTAACAAATCTCCAGCTGTGAGAGGAGAAGAGATCCGTGCTTAGTCTAGATTGAATGCAGCCTGTGGTATATATACAGCTCTTACAAAATAAGACTGCATAGGGAAAGACACAGTGACTTGTGGACTCAGAGAGGGTGGGGGGAGTCTCGGGAGCCAGCATGAACAGTGAAGGGGGGATGATGTCACTCAGCTGGGAGGTGAAGAAACGCCCCTGCATTTCTAGAGTTGAGAAGCTGAGATCAGTATGAATCAGCCGAACTAAAGAGGCGATACATCCCCTTTAAGAAAAGGACTAAAAGTAAAATTTTCCTATTTATTTAGGATTTTTTGGTTAACTGCTCTTGTACCCCCAACTGTGCACAGAGTCTGGTTTTGTAATCATGAACAATGATCTCAGGATATAGTGATCATGACCCTCTTTCCTCCATTTTTATTGTGGGAACCATACTGTTAACATTTGGCTGATTCAAATAAAAGTCCTTTAAATGAAACCTTATATAGAAAACAGCTTTAGCCTTGGGCGCTGATTCCCAATGTGCTGATAAGACTCACTTTTGGGAGAAAAGATAAAAATATGTTTTTCTTTTTTATTTGAACCAAGGCAGCACTAAAAAAACAGGGCTGGAATACATTGCATCTCAGACATTACAATTTGAACTTAGCTGTCCATCCCAGCCAGGCACTAGTGACAATTATCTGGGTACTCTTACATCCTGTTGATCTTGAGAGTTTGCAGTTACGATGTTGAACTATATCAGTGTCTGGCAAGAAAATAGTCAAAATGTCTTAAAAGTAAGTTGAAGAAGGAAAAGAGAAGAATCCATGACTGTTGTCACTTGCTTATAACACAAGTCATAACGTTAATTTGAACCAAGCTTTACAGAGTGACCTTTTGATTTCAGCTTTTTTTTTCGAGAATTATTTAGTCCAATAAACTAATACACCCTATTTGTTTAACCTGGTTCAATAAAAAAAAAAAAAAAAATCATCATCATCTTCAACATCATTATCATTATTGTAACAATTTCCAACCGGGACGGCTGGAAAACGCCTGGGTATGGCGGATCCTCTGGGCCCACCACGGGCACATATGGTAAACGCAGGCGGTGGGTAGCCGAAGTGCAGGACTGGATAGCTGGTGCTGGACCGAACAGAGGGCACTGCAGGTGTAGCCGTTAAATGTAAGCTCAGTCCAGGTGTAGCCGGAGAACGTATGGCAGAGTCCAGGATGTTAACAGACTAGGTAAGGCAACAGGTATCAGCAGGTATTGGCAAATTGGTGCAGCGGCCGGTGTTCAGCAGGTAGCGGATAAACATGCAGGTGAACTTATGAATGAATCAGCAGCAAACAGCAGCCAAGGGGTCAAGCTCTGTGCAGGATACACACATCAACGAACTGACCCAGGGCAGAGGAAGAAAGATTCTTAAGTAACCAGAAGTCAGAGGTCACTGGGCCGGACAAAGGAACACAGTCTCTTTAAATAGAGTGCAGTGCCATGCGCGTGCCCCTAGAGGGAGCACGTGTACGCACAGGACATTAGGGAGCTGGAGGAAGCAATGGTGACTCAAACCTGTGAGCAGGAATAGCTGCAAGGCTGGCAGGTGCCGGGACAGGTGCATGCAAAGAGCCAGGGACACCATGCGATGCCGCAGCAGCGGCTGGGAGACAGGAGACACGGGCACGCTGACGGTCCGTAGCAGGGACCGCGGCCTGAACCGTGACAATTATTGTTATCACCATAATTTTATACCACTTTTTAATAATTGTATTTTTACTTTTTTATTGTTTATTTCTTAGATAATATTTGATACAATTTTAGAGATGGGCGAATTGATTCTAACGAAGTGGAATTCGTTTAGAATTTCAGGAAAACTTCGGTTCGGAACGAAGTCGAACTTTGGGGTACTTCGGGTGAACGAAGTGTGCTTTTGATTGATAAAATTGGCTGCGAGCACATGGCGTTACATGGGGCAAAGCACTCTGGGAGGAAGAAGGGCATAGCCTGCATGACATGTGCAGAGGTGAAGCCAATCAGAGACCGGCGGGATTCTGTGACGTCACCGCACTATATAAGTCCGGGCGCGACGCCGGGAGCTCATACCGCTCTCACTGTACTGATCAGGGAAGGTGCTGCCGCGGCTGATAGCTCTTACTGAAGAATTGATTTTTATATAGCGATTTCTGTGGGGTGTCTCAGCTTGTCTCAGAGACTGTTCTCTTAATGTTCTATTTCTAATTTTTGGGGGTATTGGATCTGAAATCCAGTGTGCGTCCACTGCAGCTGCATATACATTCAATATCCAAGTGGGATCTAAGCCAGTTCCTGTTGTATTCATTTAAAGAAACAGCGTTTTTACAATACAAATACCACTTCATTTTTGGCTGCTCAATTCTATTGCGCAATTTACATCCAGGGGTTAATTAAGCGTTGTTTTGCTGATGTGCTGACAAAAATAAACCGTCTTTTTCAACGCCAAAATATATAGATTTTTCCTGTAGCCTAATTCACAAGCAAAGGTTAATTACAACTGTATCT
>JAODAL010077756.1:0-13158 GCA_025379985.1 Phyllomedusa bahiana | reverse complement strand
AGGATTTTTACATGTGATGACTCCAAAACCCAACCCCCTAATGGTAGCATTTGGGTTTTGAAAAATTTGGGGAAAAAAAAAAAAAACACTTTTGATTTTTTTTTTAAAAATAACAAATTATGAGAAAAAATTATAATAATAACAACCTTGATTTTTATTTGGGAATTTTCGGTTTGGGAAAATTAACACCCCCCCAAAAAATTTTAGTAAAACTACCTTTTTTTTTGGGCCCCTGTTGCCCTAATCACACTAGAAAAAAAAATTAGCATTCTATACAGGGTTCTTTTTTTATGTACCCATTGGATTCCATGTGTTTAATTTTTAAACAAAAACTTTACATGTGGTTAAAAGGAGAAATTTTATTAAGCTGATGAGCTATGAGTGGATATGAAAGAAATTTTGGTGTTTATGTGTGTTGTTATTAACATTTCATTTTGAGACTCTTTAATTTGTTTTTACAGCAAGAAGTTTTTTTTAAAAAGGACGGGTCCACCCCCATTAAGTCTTTTTTGACCTTTTTTTGTTTTTAAAATTAAAACTTTTAGTTGTTAAATTTTAAATTGGGAAACCCGCTGTTTGGACTTTCCCTTTTAAAAATTAGGGAAGCCAAAATGGGGGAGTTGGACTACAGATGTCTGAAATCATTCACTCGACGGGGAAAAATACTGGTAAATTTGGGAAATCCTTTTTTTTGGTGTGTCTCCTTTTTTTGCAGACAAAAATGATTTGCAGACTTGGAGGGCCCAGATAAAATTTTTAAAATTTAGGGTGACATTGAATTTTAACTTTTTCTGCATTGCAGAAAAGGATGGGGGTCTCAGTTTTAAATCTGTTTTTTTTCACGAGTGAAACTGCCCACCCCAAATTAAAAAAGAAAAAACCCCAAAGTAAAATTTTCCTGATGGGCCCCTGGCAAAGGGGCTTTTTAGGTTTTAAAAACCCCCAAAATGGGCCCCGGGGTTTAAATTCTGCGGGCACTGTTTTATTTCCAACCTCTAATTAAAAAATTACCCAAATGTGTTCTTTTCCCCCTAACAAGGGGTTGCCCAAAGGTTTGAAAAAACCCTTTTTCATAAAACCCTTATTTTGGAAAATTTTTTTTAGGCCAAAAAAAAGTTTTAAAAACTGCATGCTTTTTTTCAGGCGCTTTGAAAATTTTTTTAAAAGCGGTTTTTGAAAAAAAAAAAGTGGGGAATTGAATAAGGGATTTTTTTTTTCTCTTTTTTTCATCCCCAAGTTTATGATCCTTGATTTGGGAGAGGGGGAAATTTTGGGATTCTAACGAAGTGGAAATTCGTTTTTTAAAATTTGGGAAAAAACTTTGGGGGTTGGGGAACGAATTTCGAACTTTGGGGTTTATTTCGGTGGAAAGAAGTGTGCTTTTGTTTGAAAAAATGGTTTGCGAGCACAGGGGCGCTAAAAGGGGGAAAGAACTCTGGGGGGAAAAGGGGCATACCCGGGCTTTGACATGTGCAGAGATGAAGCCAACCCAGGGGGCCCACGGGTTTTTCTGTGAGGTCCCCGTATTTAATATAAGACCGAGCGCGCCGCGGGAGCTCAAAAACCCCTCTCACTGTACTGTTTGGGGAAGGTGCTGTGCGGGTGATACGCTTTCTGAAAAAACTGATTTTTATAAAAGCGATTTCTGGGGGTTTTGTTCGCTTGTCTCGGAGACTGTTTTTTGGAATGTTTTATTTTCTGATTTTTTGGGGTATTGGTTTCTAAAATTTCCCAGTGTGCGGCCCCACTGAGCTGTTTTATAATTCAATATCCAAGGGGGAAATCAAAACCCAGCCCCCTGTTTTTATTCTTTTTTAAAAAAAAACGTTTTTTTACAATACAAAATACCATTCTTTTTTGGTTTGCTGAATTCAAATTGGGAAAATTTACATCCGGGGGTTTAAATTTTAAGCGTTTTTTTGCTGGTGGGGGTTGAAAAAAAATTAAAAGTCTTTTTAAAAGCCAAAAAATATATTTTTTTTTTTTGGGGTAGCCAAATTTCCAAGAAAAGGGCTAATTAAAAACGGTATTTTTTGTTTTTGTGGCGTAAAAAAAACACGCAATTGAAAACCACGTACAAAGCTACTAGTTTGTGCGGCTAAATTTTTTTTTTTTTCTTTGGGCAATTTACACCCCGGGGGTTTAAATTTAAGCATTGTTTTGCGGTTTGTGCTGAAAAAAATTTTAAACCCGTCTTTTTCAACGCAAATATATATATTTTTTTTTTTTTAGCCTAATTCACAAAGCAAAGGAAAATTACAAGAATCTCTTTTTGTTTTGGGCGTGGGAAAAACACGCAAATTGTAAAAAAGCTACAAAGCTTTATTTTTGTGCCCCTAAATTTTCTTTGGCCCCAATTTTTTACTTCCGGGGGTTTAAATTTAAAACCCTTTTGTTTTGCGGGTTTGTGTTTGAAAAAAATTAAAACTTTCTTTTTCAACGCCAAAATATTTTTATATTTTTTTGGTAGCCTAATTCACAAGAAAAAGGCTAATTACAACTTTTTTTTCTTTGTTTTGTGGCGTGGGAAAAACACCCCAATTTTGTAACACGCTACTAGTTTTTTGGGTTTCAATTCTTTGGGAAATTTTCCCTCCGGGGGTTTAATTTAAGCGTTGTTTTTCCCGGGTGTGCCCCCCAAATTAAAAAACCCCCCCCCCCCCCCCCCCGCCCCCCCCCCCCCTTTTTCCCCCAACCCCCCAAAAAAAAAAATTATTTTTTTTTTGGTACCCTTAATTAACAAGCAAAGGCAAAATTACAACTGAAATCTCTTGTTGTGTGGCTTTTTAGAAAAAACCGCAATTGTAACACCTACTGGGTTTTTTGGCGGTAAAATTTTTTTGGCGAAAATTTACTTTTCCAAAGGGGTTTAAATTTTAAGGTTGTTTTGTGGGTGCTGACAAAAATTTAAAACCGTCTTTTTCAACGCCAAATTATTATTTTTTTTTTTTTGGGGGGCCCAAATTTAAAAAGCAAAGGTAATTACAATTTCCCCCATCTCTTGTTGTGTGGCGTGGGAAAAACAGAAAATTTTTAAAAACGCTACTGGGTTTGTGGGCTTTTTTCTTTGGCCCCAATTTTTTTACATCCGGGGGTTTTAATTAAGCTTTTGTTTTGGGGGTTGTGTGCAAAAAAAAAAACCCTTTTTTTTTAAACCCCAAAATAATATATTTATTTTTTTTTGGTACCCTTAATTCCAAGAAAAAGGAAAATTTTAAAAATTTTTATCTCTTGTTGTGTGGTGTAGAAAACACGCAATTGAAAAACACGCAAACAAAGCAAATGTTTGTGGGGGCTAAAATCTTTTGGCGAAAATTTAACCGGGGGGTTAAAAAAAGGGGTTTTTTTTGGGGTTTGTGCTGAAAAAAATTAAAACCGCCCTTTTTAAACGCCAAAAAATATATATTTTTTTTTGGAAAGCCTAATTCCCCAAAGAAAAGGCAAATTTAAAAACGGGTTCTCTTTTTGTGTGGGGGTGGGAAAAAAAAACCAATTTTTTTAACCCACGCTACTATTTTGGGGTGCGGCTCAATTCTTTGGCGCAATTTACATCCAGGGGTTAATTAAGCGTTGTTTTGTTGGTTTGCGGACAAAAAAAAAACCCCGGTCTTTTTCACCCCAAAAATATATATTTTTTTTTTTGGTGGCCAAAATTCAAAGCAAAAGGCTAATAAAAAAATTGAAATCTTCTTGTTGTGTGGGTGGGAAAAAACACGCAATTGAAAACACGTTTAAAAAGGGTATGGGTTTGGGGGGGGCTAATTCTTTTTGCGAAATTTTACATCCGGGGTTTAAATTTAAAGCGTTGTTTTGCTGCTGTGCTGACAAAAAAAAAACCTCTTTTTTCAAAACCCGAAATATTTTACATTTTTCTTGTGGGCAATAATTAAACAAGCAAAGGGTTTAAAAAAAAACCCTTTTTTGTGCTTTTACATTTGAAAAAACACCCCGGGGGCTTGTAAAGACACATAAAGAAAAATTTTTCCCTTTGGGCCCCAATTTGTGGGGCCCCAAATTTATTTTCCAAAGGGGGTTCCCCCAAGCTTTTTTAAGGGGTTTTCTTTTTGGAGTCAAAAACAGGGTGTTTATTTTATTTTTACAGATAGTTTTCATAAAAAACCGTGTCTGTACTTTTTTAGAAAAAAGAAATTGTGGGACAGAGAGGTGGGGCACTCTGCAATTTTGCGGGGTGGAAGTGGCCCACAAAAAAAATTTTTTTAAAAAAACGGGCCCGGGTCGAAGCCCCAGCGGGGGAAAGGGGTGGCACCCGGGGGGTCACTCGGTGGGGGCCCACAACTGCCGGGTCTCTAGCGGCCGGGGGTGTGTTTTTAAAAAAAACCCCAAGGGTTCTTGATTGGTTGACTGGGTTTTCATCCTTTTTTCCTCCCAGAGGGGAATTGACAACCCCACCCAAAGGGAATGGGGGGGGGGGTTGGGGGGGAAAACCCTTTCAGCCCACAAACACTTAGTTGGCATGGCCCGGGGAGGGGGGGTCAGGGGCCCCTTTTCACCTGTCCTCAGCCCGCCTTTTGGTCCCATCCAGTTCCTCAGCCAGGGATCAAATATGGGTTTCGGGGTTTCAGCGCCACAAATATAGGAAGGAAATAAAACAATTTGAGGGGGGGCACGGGAAGCAGCTATTGGGGCGGGCAAAAGAAAAGGGGCCCCCTTTTTTTCCCCCCAGCTTTTGCAAGTAGGCGGCAAAGTATAGATGTGGGAGGGATGGGAGGTCATTTTGGTGGGGGGAGGTCACCCTTGGGGCTTCCCAAGACCGGTGGGGGGAGGACAGTAGGGGAGGGTTTTAAAAACACAAATAGATGATGATGTACCCGACCGCACTTGGGAGCCGGGTAAAAAGCAAGGGCTTCATCATCGTAAGGGAAAAGGGAGGGCTTTAAGCTTGCGCTTTCCAGGCGGCGGCGCAGCCGAAAGGGGGTTTTGTGTGGCCGGGGTTTTCCAGAGGGTACCCAACAGTGGGGAGGTCGGGAAACCAAAGGCGGCCACGGGGTTAAAAAAACCCCCTTCGCGGGTTTCCAAAGGGACTTTAGGGCACGGGGGCCCTCAGCGGGGGCAGCGGGGGGCATTGTCACTAGTGCAAAAGCGTTGGCGGTTTAAAATCAGCTACCGGGCGGTGTGGCTTTTTGCTAAGAAAACCGGAGGAGCCAAATTTTAAATGGTTTAGGGTTAAAATTGTGGGCAAAAAAAAAATTTTTTTTTGAAGCGGGGCCAGGGAGCTAACTTTGGGCAAAAGGGCCCCCTTGCCGGTTAAACCCCAATGCACCCCGGTCCCCATGGGTTTGGGCCTGGGAGAAACTTTCGGCTAAAAGGATGTGGGGGGTCCACCCTCCCGGCAGCGCAACCCAAAAGGGGGCCCCAGTGGAAACGAATGCCTTTTTCAGCCAGTCAAGGCTCCCCCAACCTCTGCAAAAGGGCAGTTTGTTTCTCTTTGACATCCTCCCCCGGGTTTCCGGGTTTGCCCCTGCCCCTCCTACTCATGGCGCCGGGCAGTCGTTAGAGAGGCGATTTTTAAAGAGAAAAAACATTTTATGCTTTCCAACCATCCAAAGGGTTTGCGGGCAGATGACCGTTTGCTCCTTTTCCCAAAGTTGTTGGTATGAAGTCCCCCCCTTTTCCCAAAAAGGTGGATTTGGGCACCATTAAAGAGAACTAAGGGCCCTTGTCCCAAAGGAGATGGAGGGTTCCAAGCCTTTAATTTTTTTTTCCCAAAAAAGGGGCAGTACCACCCACTTCATAAATATGTGAACAGAAAGGGTTTCAGCCCTTTGAGCTTTTTGGTTTTTTTCCCAAAGGGTTTAACGGCCCCAGCGGGAAACGTTGGAGCGGGTAACTACGGTCGGGGCCCTTTTACATGCCCTTTTAAAGGCCCAAAATTGGGGTGAATGTGCTTCCTCCCCCGGGGCACACCAACAATTTGGGAAAGGGGGGACGCGCTTTCTCCTCCACGTTGTAAAACTGCTGCTCCTGCGCCCAAAGTTTTGCCTCCCTCCTCCTCCACCACCCCCCCTCTCAGCCCCCACAAAATACTGCTCCCCTCAATTAAACCCCATGTTTAGGGAAAGCCCGGTTTTTCCAAAGCAGTTCTACAAACCCCGTTGCCTCGGCGAAGAAAATCACACAGGGGAGGGGAAATGCCCCCGCGGCATTTCAGCCAAAAAAATCGATGTGTGGCCCTTTTTCCGCGCCAACGCAAATGGAAAACCCTGGGGGAGGACAATTTGGGGGGAACAGGGGGTCCCCGCTTTACCGAAGGGGGGATGGTCCATGCGCCCCGCATGGCGCAAAAATGTTCAATTGGTTGTAAAAAGGGGTTTCCGGGAAATTTTTTCCCAAACCCATTTTTCAGAACCTTCTGAAAAAGGGCCCGGAAAAAATGTGCATTGGGCCTTTTTTTCCAAATTTGTACAAAGCCAGGAAACACCCTTCCCTCGGGGTTGGGAGGGCAGAAAGGCCTCCCCCAAAACGCCCCTGTTTTGCGATGTTTCCACCCGCTGGAATTCCAAGGGTGAACATGTTGGAACCCACCCGGGAGGGGAAAAGGGGAAAAAGGCCATTAACGAAATTTTTTTATGAAACCAGGGGGCCCGAAAGGTTTCTCCCCCGTGTAACTTTTTTTTTGTCAGGGGGTTGGGATGCTTTGGTTTGGGGAAACCCTTTTTCCGGGGTTTTTTTTGAGGGGCCTTCGAGGAGGCCACGTTATTTGTCAGTGCCAGGACTAAGGGGGTTTAATAACGTTTTATTCCATGCTTCATGTTTCCCGGAAAAGATGCTTTAAAAAAACTGTCCGGGGGAGGGGACCTGGGGGAATTTTGGCGACTACATTTCGGGGGGCCACATTTAGTCCGGTGGGGAATGTAAATGGAGGAGGTGGAGGAGGAGGTGGGGTTTGGGGGCAAAAAAGCATTGTCTGGTGAAATGGGGTTGGTTTTTTTTACCCGGGGACAAGAGAGGGGGCAGGGGGGCAGCCCGGAGGAGGTGGTTTGGGGGATGGGGAAGACGAGGGGAGATGATTTCCCAAAACACCCCTGGCAGTATAAAAGTGGAAATGGAGGGGAGGGGGGCCCTCGGAGTCACTTGTGCAGAAGGCCCGCAGCTTTCTTATTTGCCTGGTGGGGACACCCAAAATTTTGTCAGCCCGGCAGGGGATGGGCTTTGGCTTTCCACCCCATTGGGGGGCCCTCGCTACGGTCCAAAATGGGAGCCTTTTTCCCAGCTATTGAGAGGGGAAAAACAAATCTTAATTTCTTTTAGGGGAAAAACCTCCCCTAATCAGGGTTGGCCGCTGGTTTGTGGGGGATCGTTTCCCCCCTCTGAAGGTCTGACCCGGGGGGGTTTCCCCAGGCTCACGTACTACTTTTCCGCGGCTGGGGGGGGGAAAGGGGGGGGGGGTAGGGGGCCCGTAAACCCGGTCCACGCAGTAAAAAATAAGTCTGGAGTCACTAAAAGAGCAGCTTCCAAACCCCCCTAGTGAGGGGGGGCAGTCACCAGCAGGCCCGGGGAGCGCAGGACCTTTGGGGGCATTCCCTGAACCAAAAAGGGGTTTTGGCCTACTTGGAAGCACTCCTTTCCCCCCCAGTTTTGAAGATCCGTGGGACTATGGGCAGGGCCCAAAAAAAAGGTTGGGGGTTTGGGCCCCAAAATTGCCCAGTTTGCGTGGAAAAAAGCTTTTCCTGCCCCGGCCGTGTGTGGCATCGAGCGGGTGTTTCAGTGCGGGGGGGGGGCCATGTTTCCCCAAGGGGGGAACCCCCCTTTGTCCACGGGGAAAATTTTGAACGGGCTGAAACCCTTTGTAAAGGGTGAATCAGGGGTGGGTCGGGCCCGGATTTCCACCCCCCCCAAAAGGGCCTTAGGCGGGCAGTTTTGGGGGTTTCCCCCAAAATACCCCGCCCAAACCATATTTTCCGATTTCCGCCCCCCCCCTGATGCCCCCAAAAAATCTGCTGATAGTTTTTCCATCTGCCTTTCCACCGTCTTTACCAGGGGGTGGTTTTTGCCAAACCCAACCCCAACCAAAATCTGGTTTATTGTCCAAAAAACTATGTTTCATGCTGCTGTGCTGTTGCTGTTGCCCCTGAATCCACAATTTTGTCAATTTTTCCACCCCGCGGCCTGGTCTGTTTTGCCACCCGCCCGAATGTTTATTGTGCCACTCTTGACCTCATGCTGTGCTGTTTACTCCCGTCTGCCCCTCCCCCTGTGTCATTTTGCCCCTGGTTTGACCTCATGCTTTCTGCCGAGGCTGGGTGCCCTTTTCCCCCAAAACTGTGGGGGTACTCCCGTTTTTTTCCACCTCCAGAATTTGTCAATTTTGCCCCCTGGTTTTACCTCATGTGTGCCGGGGGCTGCTGCCGTGCCTCCCCCTGTTTCATTGTGCCCCCTGTCTGGGGCCTTTTTGGGTGCTGCTGTTGGGTCCTGGCCTGCCCCCCAAAATGTTTTTATTGGTTTCCCCTCTTTGGCCTTAAATCCTTTTTTTTCCAAGGTCCAGAATTTGTATTGTGCCCTGGGCCCGACCCCATACTGCTGGGCCCCTGTGACCTCCCCTGTGTATTGGGGAAATTTTCCACTCTGTGCCCTAAAATGTTTTTCCCCTCCATAATGTCATTGTGCAACTGTTGACCTCATACCCGCTTGCTGCCGTGACTCCCACGGGTTTTATTTGTGGCCCCTCTGTGGGCCCAAAAACTGTTTTGCCGCCTCCTAATTTTCATTGTGCCCTGCCTGACCTCATTTCTGCTGCCGCCTGTGGACCTCCCCTTTGTTTTGGGTTGTGCCACTCTTTTTCCCTAATACTGTTTTTTTCCCAAAATCCAAAAATTTCAATTTTTGGCCTGTCTGACCTTTATACTGCTGCTGCCCTGAACCCCCCAAAACCCGGTTTTCATTGTGCCCCCTCTGTGGCCTAATTTTCTGTTTTGGCCGTCCATAATGCATTGTGCCACCCCCCCCTTTACCTCATACTGCTGGGCCCCCGGGGGACCTCCACACTGTTGATTGTTTCCCCTTTTGTGGGGTTAATTTCTGTTTTTTCCCCCTCCCTAATTCATTGTGCCAATGCCTGACCCCAAAAACTGCTGCCCCCGGGGGACCTCCACACTGTGTGAAATTTCCCCCTTGGGGCCTTTAATTTCTGGGTTTTTCCACCTCCAGAATGCCATTGTGCCGCTGTCTGACCTCATACTGGTGCCGCCGTGGGGCCCCCCACTTTTTGTGGGTTGTGCCAAATCTGTTTCCCTAATACTGTTTTTTTTTTTGCCTCCAAAAATGGGCAAATTTTGCCCACTGTCTGACCTCAAATGCCCGCTGCCCCTTGGGCCCACACGGTATCCAAAAGTGCCACTCTGTGGGCCTAATACTTTTTTTGCCGCCCCATAATGTCATTGTGCCCCTGCCTGACCTTCCCTTCTGCTGCCGTGTTTTTCCTCCCCTGTGTGATTGTGCCAATCTGTGGACTAATTCCCGTTTTTTCCCCCCTCCATAATGTTTTATTGTGCCCCTGTTTTGACCCCAAATTTCTTGGGTGCTGGGCCTTTTACCCCCCAAAACGGTATTTATTGTTTCCACTCTGTGGGGGGCCCAAATTTCGTTTTGCCGCCTCCCTAAAGTTTTAAATTTTGCCACTGCCTGGGGCCTCATACTGCTGCCCCCGTGACCTCCACACTGTGTGAATTTTGCCACTCTGTGGGGTTAATACTGTTTTTCCCCCCTCCTAATGGTTTATTGTGGGCCCCTGGGCCCGACCTCATATGCTTTCCGCCGTGACCTCCACTGGGGTGATTGTGCCCCCTTGTTTTGGGCCCAATATGTTTTGCCACCTCCGAATGCCATTGTGCCAATTCGACCATTTCTGTGGGCCCTGACCCCCCCAATTGTGTGATTTTGCCACTCTGGGCCTAATACTGTTTTTGGGCCCCCTCCAGAAAATGGGCATTGGCCATTTCCTGACCTATGCTGCTGTGGTTTCCGCCGTCACCTCCCCAAATCTAAACACTAATGTTGCCACCTGAGGTTTCAGCTTGTTTTTTTCCAGCTTTTTGCTAGCATGCTTTAAGGTAATTCCCGCTTAGTTTTTTGGGGCAGGTTTTTTCCCTCTTAAGTGCCCCGGGGAAATTTTTTAGTGAAGCGATTTAAGGCCGGGGGGCAGGTCATTGGGGGTTTTAAAACTTAAAAACACAACATTTTTATGGAACCCAAAAACCAAAACTTCCCCGCCCATATTTAAGGGATGGGGACAAAGTTTTTACAGCACCCTTTCAGGCTTTGGGCAGCCTGGAAAAAAGGGTGTTTTTTTTAAAAGTTTATTCGTGCCCAATAAATTTGGACCCAAACGAATTTTTTCGGAAATTCGGCGAAGTGGGGGCCCAAACCCAATTTTTTTAGAAATTTTGGGGCCCTCTCTATCCCTGTTTTATAATTTTTGATTTGCAAAGGGGAAAAAAAAGGAACAAAAACTAACCAAAAAAAAAACAAAACGTTAAAAGCATTTTTTGGGTTTCAGGAAAAAAAAAACAATGGGATCTCTATTTAAGGGGGCAAAAGCCACAAAAATATTTCCCCAAAAAAAAAAAGGGTTTTACCACCCGCATGCCGTTTTTTTTAAAAAAAAAAATGCAAATGGGCCGAAAAAAAATCCCTCAAAAGTGGAAAAAAAGCCAAATAAAAAATGGGAAAAAGTCCGCAGGTGTTTCAGATTTTTTTTAAAACTTCCCCGGCTGCTTTCAGTGTTTTGGTTTTAAATTTAAAAAAAGCTTGAAAAAACATGAATTTTTTTAGAATTTTTTTTCAATAATTTGTTTTTACATTTTTGCTGTTTTAAAAAACCCCCCTTTAAAAAATTTTGAGTTAAAAAAAGGGGCTGTGTTTGTGTTAGATGGAGGCTATTGGAATGAAAGGGACTAGGGGATTAATTTTGTTTTTTTTTTTGTGTTGTGGCTTCTTCACAGATTTTGGTGGTCCCACAGAGGACAAATTTATGATAAAATTTATTTTCCAAAAAATGGTATAACGATCAGGGTGGTTTAAAAGCATATGTCAGGTTTTTGGGGTAAAATACCCCACGCAATGTTAGGGAAAAAGGGGGAGGAATAAATAAAAATCCCTTTTAAAAACCCTTAAAAAAACCCGTGTTTTTTTATTTTCCATAAAAAAGCCAAAAAAAAAAATGAAGCACATTTGCAATAGGTTTAAAAAAAACCCCGGATACCCTGTTTTCCCCGAAAAAAAAAAAAAAGACAGTGTTTTTATATTGATTTTTTTTCCTAAAAGGGGGGAGGAAAAAATTATTTTTAAGGGGGTTTTTTTTTTTTTTTTTTTTTTTTATGGGAATAATAATTTTACATTTATTGGTTTTAAAAAAAAACATCAACATGTAAATTTAAAATACTGTAATGATTTCATTCCCAAAATCAGGGCCTAAGAAGGGCCCCTCTCTGAAAATTTATAAATAAAAAAGCACCCTGTCTTATTTTCGGGGGTGTCTTATTTTGGGGGAAAAAAGAGTTTTTTTTGTTTTTTTATCCTCCTATGCAGACAAAATTTCACCAGGGGGAAAAAAAAAAATCTTGGGCCTGCTACAAAAAATTGCCTTTAATTTTTTAATTTTATTTGCGTTGAGGAAAAAATTTAAAAAATATTTGCCCAAAAATGGGGTTGCCCTTTTTAAAAAGTTTAGTCAAAAGGGATTAGAATACAATTTTTAAAAACGGTGGCTATCTTTTTTTAAAAGTAAGTCTCTGCGTGTCAGTCAGCTGTGGCTATTTATACTAAGATTAATGCCTTTTTATGATAGTCGATACAAATCATGAAGTGATCTTCTGGAGCGGGGCCCCATTTTTTTCCCACTAGGCACTGGGAGTCCTGTCCTAGGTGGCAATTACAAGAGAACCAACAGTGCTTGTTTTGAAATGTGGTTGTGGGGTTCCTGATATTGTACATGACATGCACAGTGCAAATGGGGATATCTAGGGCAGCCAGCTGCTAAACCATGCAGAATAAGAGTGGGAACAATGGATAGAAGTAAAGAGGGCTTTTCATCTATTTTCCGTATCCCCCTTTCTGGCTGCGGCACCCAGGATCTCCTATCCCACAGTCTGGAGGAGCTTTTCTCACATAAACTTGTTTGTTAAAAGTGCTCATGAGTGTTGGTTTTGAGCAGAGCTACCATCCAGGAACAGAGTGGGACACCTCTGATGTGGTTAGGGTTGCACCTGCCTTGTAATTCTTGCCTCTGATGGTAGTTGACAGCACGAGGATGAGGCAGCTAACTTGGTAAGAATGAAACTTTTATGTTGCAGCCATTAGCAGCCAAAGTTTCCTTTCTAGTGATTTATTTCTTGCTGGGTGTGAGACATCCCTTGGTTTATCTTTAAAAAAGGCAAAGAAAAAGTCAGTCCCCACAGTATCCATGACACCTCCCAGGTTCGCACGTATCCCGTCCGGGAAAAACTAAGAATCAATAAAAAATCAAAATAAAGGCTGATACAGCGATTCCCACAGGAGTCCAGAAAAGGATTAAAACTTAATGAAATTTATTTTTTCCCTTTATAAATAAACAGGGTTCCATAATGAGTTGGTTCCCAATTGTAGGGGGTGAAACCCTTTCGAGGCTAGCACTCTTAAAATAGCTTTCCATACAAATCATCATACTGCATATATACCTTATTTTCCTAAATTAAAATGGGCTCACCTTAGTTAGGGGGCCCAGGATCCAACCGCGCCTTCAGTTCCGGGAGCCAAGGCCAGGGCGGGAATGACGACAGGGCTGGCAGAGCCAAAGGGGAGCAGTCTCGGGTACTGGCAAGAACCCACTCACAGGTACTAAGCGATGGGACAATAATAAACGTGCAGATTAATTAAAAAACAAAAAAAGGGAAAAAAAAAGAGACGTGAGTCTTTATTGCACAAATCAAAAACTGATTAGAGGCAATGTACATAGTAATGAATACATACAAAATATACCCATTCTAATAAAAAAAAAAAATGTAATATATGAGTATCTGTAAAATTTGTTTTTTTTTGTTTCTGTATACGTATGATTCAAAAATTTTAAAAAATATTTTTGACATTTTTAAAATTTTTAATAGTGGAACATTAATTTCCCCTTTTTAAATTCAGCCCCCTTTTGGAACAGAGGTGTTTTTGTGT
>JAODAL010077755.1:0-13158 GCA_025379985.1 Phyllomedusa bahiana | reverse complement strand
AACCCCCTGTCCCCCGTCCCCCCTATAGGGCCGGCCTTGACTAAATTCATCGTCCCCCCCTGCTGAACCCCTTTTTACAGTTCAATAGTGCCCATCATGTGTATCTTCTTCCCATCCCAGTGCCCTGTCATTTTTTTTTTTTAAAACCCAAAACTTCCCCCCCCCTATCCTCCGGGGCAGCAGATTTTTTCCCCACCCCCTTATCTGCCTAATTATTCACGCATGTTGACTTTTTCTGCCAGAGTAAAAAGGGGGGGGGAATGCAAATGAGTATTTTCGCAGAGTGGATTCTGGGGCAGGAAAAGTTAAAGGCAGTGAATAATAATTAGGAAGGGCATCTGGTGAAGCTCTGGCTGACGGGCAGAGGGAGGTGCACGGAGAATTGCGGGCTCTGATCCGACTGCTGTGATGAGATGCAGGAGCCGCGCCTATGAGGGAAGAAAAGCGGTCGGTGCCCTAGAGACTGAGAGCCTCTGGGCCCCTACAAGACAAGTTATCTAAAAAATTGGTGGGGGATTTGAAATTTGACTTATATTGCAAACTTGCTTGTTTTTTTTTGATTTTTAAAATCTGAAATATAATCTTTGTAGTGAGAAAACCCCCTTTTAAGCCCCCTGAGTAAATATTTTTTAGGACCCCTTTTAGTGAAAATTTTTAATTAAAAAAGCAAAAAACTGTTTTCAACACTCACTTAATAGTGAGGATAAAGTTAAAAACCATCAATCTTTAATTACATTTTCCATCTAGATGGAAGTTTTTTTGTCACACACACCATTGTTTAAGTGGGTTGTCAAAATCAGCGTTTACAGACCCAAGACCGTTTTCATTCATTATGCATCCTGTCTTTCTGGTAGGCTGTGCATAGTTCTTGGCGTGATACTGTCAGCTCTGACATGAGAGTAGGAGATTTTTTTTCTAAAGTCAGGAAGTTTAGACAAGAAAAAAAAAGTAATTATTCCTTTGTTTTTTAGATCAGATAACACCAAGCTCTCAAGCTGCCAGCAGTTCTATTGTGATGTGTGATAGGTATCCCTGTATAGATAAGACAAACAGAGTGAAGAGCAGGGAGGGGAGATCAGTAACTAGAGAAACTGAGGCATCAGAGCTGATAAAAATACTTATCTCCCCAAAAAGAAAAATAAAAAAAGCAATTATTTGGAAAAATCTTCTTTTACTTTTTACGGTTGAAGTGATCTTTTTAAAGAGAACCCCTTTAAGGAATACGTAATTAAAGATTGATGCTATTTTAACTTTATCCTCCCTCTTCAGTGATTGCTGAAAAATCAATTTTTTTGGCTTTTCAATTGTTCTTGCCTATCCTTAAGCCCATGGGGCATTCGGTGCACCACATCCTGCGGCCACAATAGCATATTTTAAGAAAAGGAGCTTATTGTTATTAATTTTTATATTTTTATATTATTATAATATTTTATATATATTTTTTTTTTTACATCAGCTGCTAATCTGTTGGGGATGTCTCTACCAGCTTTGTACATCTACAGGCTTGAATTTTTGCCCATTCTTTTTTAAAAGAAATAGCTCTAGCTCAGATTTTTCTGTATTTAGCGCCATCCATTTTCCTATCATCTCTGACCAGCTTCCCAATCCCTGCTAAGGCAATGCTTCACTATAAGGATGGTATGTTCAGGGTGATGTGCAGTGTTGGCTTTCCTTCACACATAGCGTTTAGCATTCAGTCAACAAATTTAAATTTTGGTCTCATCTGACCAGAGCACCGTTTTCCACATGTTTGCCGTGCCCCCTACATAAGTTTTTGCAAACCACAAACTAATAGTTGTCCCTTGGACAGATTCTCCCACCTGAGCTGTGGATCTCTGCAGCAACTCCAGAGTGAATCTGAGCCTCTTGGCTTGTTCTCTATTTAGTGTTCTTCTTGGCTGGGTTGTCCGTTTAGGTGGATGGCCATGTTTTGGTAGGTCAGCAGTTGTGCCCTACTCCTTCCACTTATGGATGATGGATTAAACAGTGCTTTGTGAAATGTTCAGAACTTGGGCTATTTTTTTAAAACTTAACACTGCAACACACTGTGCAACAACTTTATATATGAGCCGTCTGGTGTGTTGTTTGGTTTCATAATACTGTTTGTTCACTAATGTTTTCTAACAAACCTCTGAGGCCTTCACAAGACAGCTATAGTTATGCTGAGAAAAATTTACATGCATGTGTACTCTACTAACTAATAAGGTGACTTCTGAAGGCTATTGGTTACACAGGATTTTATTTAGAAAAAAACATCCACATCTTGTATAAAAAATATTATCCTCACTCAAAGGCAGACAACTACCATAAAGCACACATTAAAAAGCACATTAAAAACATATAAGATTATTTAAAAAATAAACTAAGCCAGATCCAAAGTGATTAGGGAGACTATGCATTTTACATTCTTTTTCTCTTAAATGCTTCCTCAATTTTCTAATGTGTGTTTTGTGGTAGTTGTTTGTGTCTGGATAAATAAGGATAATATTTTTTATACAAGGTGTGGATCTTTTTTTTCAGACTAGCCACGAAATACCACTAATTTAACACATATTTACATGACCTATATGTTACATATACAGTATAAAATCTAGCACCTTATGATCTTATTTTTTCCTGTGTACCATTCGGATTTACACTGAGAATTTTTACCATACTGAAGGAGTGGTGGAAAAAACTTTTTGATTAATAAATTATATTATAAGTTGTACCAATAAATCTGAAAACAACTTTTCCAGTGGAGTGTAACAAATATTCACTTTTGAACTTGTACTATCCTTAAAATACCGCACAATTGGTTGCACCTTTTTGTCTTTACTTTGAGCATGGCTGTCCAATATTTGAATTTTTCAAGGGTATCAAAGTACAGGGAGCTGAATACAAATGTGCACCACATTTTTCAGTTTTTTTAATTTGGAAAAGCACATATCATTTTCTTTACATCTCACAAATACTTGTAGTTTATGCTGCTGTATCACATAAAATATCAATAAAATAAATTAACCCCAGAAATGATTATTTAGGGGTTTTTCTCCCTGCATAAAAAAAGATGAAATTGAAAAAATAGAAGAAAGGGGAGAATGGACGCAAATCCACGGGTGTATAGTGATCTATTGCTGCTAAGCAAACATTTTTAAAAATGAACATAAGATTTTGGACAAAATGTGTAACCCCACTTGCATTTAAAGGGCACCTTTTTTTAGAGGGAGAGGCGTTAAGCCTGTCAATTTATAAAAGTTGTAACACTGATATGCTGTATCTGAGGTATACATTTTAGTTTCAAAATCCTAGTAAAGTCACTGACTGCTAGTGCTGAATTGATTGGTCACATAAAAACCCACTGATGTAACTGGAAATTACATATGGGATGTAGCTAGCTGTCACACAAAAAATGGTGAGAGAGTAGGAAGGAGGCTATGAGTAAGGGGTAGCTTGGTCTCCCCGAAATGCGTCAGCCTTTTTATGCCGCTGTGACATGCTATGCTATTTTAACGGATTGCCAATAAAGAATGGATTTTTTAAGAATATAACTAGAAGTGCTGGATCGTTTTCTATTTTTAGGAAGGGGCCAGTTTTTTATTTAGCCAAAAGGGGTGTAAAACATTTTGTTATAATTTGCAAGAAACAAAGTGGTTTTTTTTTTGGTTAATGTTTACACTGTTTTGATTGCCGTATACTTATAAAATACGGTCTGATGTTATAGGTCACAATTTTAGATGTAAACAATCTAAATAAGCTAGCAATATAAAAATAGCTATTTCTGTCTTTTTTGCAAACATTTGTAATGAATGGCAGGAATTGTTTTGCCATTTTGTCCTCTCCTTCCTATTAGATTTCTTGTGAGGCAATTGCTATGCAATGACCTAAAACAACTTTCAGGGCAGATCAGCTAAACAGGTTGCACACCAGAAGCTTGTTAGTGGAGTAGTTACTGTTAGCCACTAAATCTAAAGCTCCTTCAGGTCGGCAGTTAAGGTGCAGAGTATATTGCTAGTCCTGAGAGACTGTTGCTAGAAATCTGATAGTATTCTGTTCCAGTGATCCAGAATCTTTTGTGTATCTAGTTCTGTTCAGTTTGTTCTAGTTTTATTAACTTCATCCATTAATCTGTTTTGTTTGTTACCCAGTTATTTAGAGGCCTTACTTTCCCTTGTCTTTCTGGCTCTGCTTATGTTGCTCTGTGTTAGTTGTCAGGACTGTTTATTCCTGGGTCCTATTTGGTGGCAGCTTGCTCAAATGAGGGTCAGTTGTAGCTTAGGGATATTTTAGGGGTAGAATAGGATTCAGGTGATCTGGTGTCAGTAACAGCAGTAGGGAATGATTCAGGGAAGTTAGTTAGAGTCAGTTATTTGCTGTGCTGTACACTTAATCTAATGTTGAGCACATCTTGCTTTTTGGATAATACACACTTTATGTAATTAATGCATGTGGCTGCTGGTTGACTGCCCTATTTAGGTGTAGCAGTGCCATTACAGCTTTTAGTAAACTTCACTGGGAAGTGAAAACTTTTTTGTATGACTTCTAAAAAGTTAAATTTGACAAGATTTTCAGCCGCAGAAAATGATATTGGAAGTGTGGGTTTCACAGTGGTTTAGTCCATTAAATTAACCCCTTAATGACATGGGACGTATGAGTACATCCTAATGCCGGTAAGGGGCTTTGCAGCGGGATCACAGCGTGATCCTGCTATATAGCTGTCTGGTATTAGTTGCTAATTGCAGCTAACACTTGGCGGTTACAACGCAGGATGGAGTCCTGCACTGTTTAACCCCTTAGCTGTCTTTGCTGCGGCGTCTGATTCAATGAGTAGAGATGAGTCATTTACTTGAGAAAAGTTGAAATCGAACGATTTTTATGTCTTCTGCAATCTCAATTCGATCTGATTTATTTCCTTAAAATCTGATCAAAAATCGCAATCATGGAGTCAGGTCGCGACATTTTCGCAGCTTCCTGTACTTTTTGCGGCCAGCCAATCAGTGCAGAACACAGAGAGGGGTCAGGAACGTCACCAGTGGGGGGTGTAGGGATCTCACTGGCTGCTCAAAAATTCATCACCCTTGTTTTTATCTATGTGACTGTACTTCTTGCTGGATGCCATAACGATTACAGATGTGAACAGAAACTCGCATTGATTCTCTTTGCACTGTTTTTTCAAAGAGGCCTGAGGACTCCATTTTAGAAAGAAACTTGCTTGAATTTAGTAGTTAGCATTGGGGTACAGCAAGATTAGGGTATTCTAATACAGTATTAGTCAGGAGATTTGGATATAGCTGCCTACTGTATCTTTGCTTTGCCAAATAGTTCTTGCTGCAGTTTCTGGGTGAGAGGGGGGCTGCTTGTGCAGCAGGACACTGTTACGGAAATCTCTCCAAGAAATCATTGGTATTACAGGTTTATTGTCAGAATATGTTTATTTGT
Source organism: Phyllomedusa bahiana (assembly GCA_025379985.1). Taxonomy (NCBI): domain Eukaryota; kingdom Metazoa; phylum Chordata; class Amphibia; order Anura; family Hylidae; genus Phyllomedusa; species Phyllomedusa bahiana. Next base: position 7,740 of record JAODAL010077755.1, on the reverse strand, counting down.
GCCCACTATGTCCGTGCTGCAGTGTATTGGGACAGCCAGTGTACAGGACACTGTAGGATTCTGTACTAAATGATATTGCTGAGTTACACAAGTTTTTTTGCAGATTAATTTCATTCGTGCCCCAAATTTGCATGCTACAGTTTAGGGGGGCAAAGCGGTGTAAAAGACAATGTTCTTCATAAGACCAATTTCCCAGAATTCCCATAGAAAAATTCCTAATTCATAATCCTTGTTGCTTGTCGCATAAGACACATTACTTAGCTATTCTGTAGAAAAAAAGTCTATTTCTAGTCCTACTTGGCTGTTGTAAATTACAGGCACTGAAGGAAGAACACTGTCGATTGGTTGTCAGTTCTTCCACAACACCTCATGTCTTAGAGATTTCCGTCAGAAAAAATATATTTTTCTCCTGTTGTCAGTTGTCGATAAGACCCAAATTTCTTAGATATTCCTTAGAAAACAGTCTATTGCTAGTCCTACTTGGTTGTTGTAAATTACAAGGACTGAAGCGAGAACACTGTTGATTGGTTGTCAGAGTTCTTACACAACACCTCATCTCATAGATATTCCGTAGAAAAATTTCTATTTCTACCTCTGGTTGTCAGTTGTCGCATAACACCACATTTCTTAGCTATTCCGTAGAAAAAAGTCTATTGCTAGTCCTACTTGGCTGTTGTAAATTAAAAGGACTGAGGTAAGAACACTGTTGATTTCGTGTTACAGTTCATCCATAAGACCGCATTTCACAGATATTCGACAGAAACAAATTCTGTTTCTAATCCTTAGTTGCGTGTTGGAATTTATAGGGATTTAAGACACTTGTGATTTGCTGTCTTTGCAGTACAGTTCTTCAATAAGAGACTGTGAACAAATCTTCTAGACCTTTTTAATATTTATCTATCTGAACATGGAGCGAAGTAGAGGTGGTAAGCAAGCAAGGAGGAGAGTAGGACATGGAGCTAGAGGTACGAGACAAGGCGTTCCTTCCAGTGTTCCGGACAACACACAAGTGAGCACATCGTCAGTTGCAGGACCATCAGGCCTGTCATTGCTGTACTCGCTAATCTGTTCTTCAGTGGTTAACACAACCTGCATCCAGTGGTTTCACCTCCTCATCCTCTCAGTCACGGCCACAAATGTCATTATCATCATCATCAGTCCAACCTGAAGCAAACACAGACAACTGTCAACTAATGTACAGACCACTGTGGATAATCCATGTTCTGAAGAGCTCTTTGATGACACAAAGCGGTTGGGGTCAGAAGGCATTTCAAAAGATCAAGAGGCCAAAGAGGATGATTTTGTCTGCCCTGACGCCTAATCGCTGATGCCGTCAGAGTATCAGGAAGCTGGTCAGTCGGCAGTAATCCCGAGCGGTCAGCAACGCCTTGCAGTGCCTGTGGCTTCTAGCCCACAGCTTGAGGATGTAGATTGTCAGGACGAGGAAATCACCTGTGATGATGAAGTTGATAATGACATTGCGGATCCAATGTGGTCTTTTCAGCAGCAGTTTCTTGTGAGCGCCTCATCAGTGGAGGAGGAGGAAGATGATGGGGTAGTGTCAGTGCGGGTCCAGCCTCAGAAAGGGAGAGGGCAGTCACACAAGTCCGCTGCATTATCCGCCAGCATGATCAGTGTGGTAGTAGAAACACCGCTACTAGATTTTCTCCGTCGAAGACATCCCAGGACTGTGATGCTGGGCTTTTCGAGACAAGCTAAGATTCGCCGACGAAGTCATATGCCAAATTTGCATCAACGCATCAAGTAGAGGTAAGGAATCTAAAGCGAAAAAGGACCCACACGGTCTGCTTGCTTCCAACCACTGTGATGTGGGACATCCTCTGTTCTCCTCCTCCTCAGCCACTTCCAAGACCAAGTAGGGTTCTTCTGCTGCCCTTGTGCCGGGAGGTGGCATGGAGAAAGCATGAGCCAGGCACTGTGACGATTACTACCACACCTCCACAGAGGACCAGGCCTACCCTTCTCTTCCACCAGTTTGACCTGCACACCGTACAGCGGCCAGTCTAGCAGCCAGCCCTCTGTGTACCAGGTGTGGGAGCATAAGAAACGCTTTCACCGCAACCATCCTAAAGCCTAAATGTCGGCATTGCCAGACTGTTGGCCTTGGAAATGTTGCCTTTCCGCCTGGTGGACACAGATGGGTTCTGCCATATCATGGCCTCTGGCTTGCCCCATTATCAGATGCGAGCTGGCATTCTTTTCCCGAAAAGCCAATCCCTTTCCTGGCCAGCACTGATCAGAAAAAAATTCTCCAGCGCGTTGGCTGCATCTGTGACAACCAAAAGTCCATCTTGACTACAGACCACATGGACTAGTAGCAAGGTTCAAGGGTGTTAGTTCCTCACTGCTCCACTGGGTGAGGTTGGGTGGATGTCCCCCACCCCCCCCCCCCCCCCCCCCCCCCGTGTCTCTGGTGATAATGGTGGGGTCTCAGGCTCGGCAGACACTCATCCACACTGCTGGGATGATGCAAGGTCCAGATCCACAAGCTCCACGGGTAGCATCACGTGCCAAGAGAAACCAGGCCGTGTTGAAATTAATGTGTCTTGGAGATCGTCAATACACAGGTCAAGAGCTGTGGATGGCTCTGGGCAATGAGACCGAGAAATGGCTGGGTGATAAGAACCTGGCGCCAGGCAAGCTAGTGTGTGACAACGGGAAAAATCTCCTTGCTGCCCTTAAAATCGGTAGACTTACGCACATCCCTTGCCTGCACACATCATGAACCTGCTTGTGCAGAAATTTCTCAAGCTCTACCCAGGTATGAACTGCCTGCTGAGGAAGGCTCGAGGCTCACACTTCTGGCATTCGTACCCTGCTTCGGCACGACTGGCAGCGTTGCAGCGTCATCTTGGCCTCCCGTCATCCAAAACTCATTGTGATGTGGCAACAGGCTGGAATTCCACGCTCCACATGCTCCAGCGATTGTGGCAGCAGCGTAATGCCATTATGCAGTATGAAGTGGCGCATGGCCTGACAAGCAGTGGTGCGGACCTCGGTTTTTTGAGTAATAGAGAGTGGAGGCAGGTGAACGATCTCTGCACCATCCTTGCCAGTTTTGATGACGCCATCAAAATGGTCAGTCAGGACAATGCCCTTGTCAACATGACCATTGTGGTGATATTTGTACTGGAACAAGTGTTACACACTCCGAAGCAGCAGGTCTCAGCAGTGATGGAGGAGGAGGCAGACACAGATGTGGACTTTACTCGCCGTCGGATCTAAAACCCCCGACTGTTTTCCAAATTTATAGGTCTTCTTTAGGTGGTGGTTCAAGATCCAGGGCTGGTGCAGGGCGGCACTTCAGCTCTCAGAGTAAAGCGTATGAGGCTAGCCAGGGCTGTGGTGATGCTGAGGATGAGCAAGCGGAGGAGGAGGAGGATGAGACTTGCGGTCACCATTCGGTTCCGATGTCCTTGCAGGGGGAAAGAGGGTGGCTTAAGATTTGAGGAAGTGGAGGAAGATCTTTTAGTGCCCTCGACCGATTGCTTGGGAAATCCGGGCTGCATCTTACACATGATTGCTTGGATGCTACTATTACTACAACAATGATCCACGCATCAAGGCAATCAAAATGAACTGCAGTTACTGAGTGGACTATCTCTGATCCATGTTACAATCAAAAGTCAGCAAATTCCTAACCCACACATTGACAGTTGAGGTAGGAATTGGAGACACGTGCTATTGTTCAATTCTCGAGACATCTGTTGCGTCTTTTCACGTTCTTATGTGCATGGTGGAACAACATTCAGCAATGTGCCAGCTGTAGAGTGGCAAGAAGCAGCTGGCAGTGTGGCAGAGCCTAATGGGGACATGTGGCAATATTTACAACCTCACCAATCACCTGCAAGGCAGGGCAGTTTTAGACAACAGAGACAACTTAAGACCAGGTTCCATTGGGAACTATCTGCATCTCAACACCGATGTTTTTGGGTGTCCAAACTTCTGGGTGACCAAACTGGATGAATGGCCTGAGCTTGCTGGCACCACCATAGAGTGTTATCTGCCCAGCAGCTAGCGTTATCTCTGTACACACTTTCAGCACTGCTGACGGAGTGATAAACTGACATAATGTTCGGTCTTTTTCCCTGAGATTGTGGGATCGCATTTGACTATTATCAAAATTGAATCAAGCGGTAGCATCTCTGATGATTTTGTTGCCCCCAGTTGCCGAGGTCACCGATAAACTGTAAAATGTAGCAGGTTACAATGTGAATACACATTCCTCATTGAAAAATAAATGGGCATATTGAAAAAAACTTTATTAAAAAAATACAAATTTCTTATTGCTACTGATTCAGAGTGTCAAAAGGTAATTTTGCTGGTTTTGTGGTCCAGGCGACGTGATAGGCACCGAATAGTAAAGGTCCTATTGAAAAAACCTTATGCTAAATATCATTTCTTCTTGAAATTTTTAAGCAGTGTAATGGTTTTTGGGGGTCATGTGTTGAAAAAGAACAGCAATAGTCAAGGTCCTTTTCCATTAAAAATAATGTTAAAAAACTTTTATTCTTGTAATTTTATTCTGAGTGTACATTAAGTCTTTCTGCTGGTTTTTGGGGACAGGTATGTAATGAGGTGTCATGGGTGCAAATAGGGTGTACTCTGTCAGGGGCCCTAATCCAAAAAAAAGGGTCCCAGTGATATGTTAATAAATTAGGTAGTAATGGGTATAGGCCCATTTGATTTAGCTGAATGGGGCCTGAAAAGGTAATAGTCGATGATGGCAGCCTGGCTACCACTGCAACCACTATATACACGGGCCTGCCTGCTGAACCTCTGTGTTCCCAGTTGGGATGATCTTGCTGCCACAATATATGACTTGTTCTTGGGGCCCTGGTGCATAAGTGAACGGGTCCTGATAGCTTCCATGTACCATTTCCAATACTGGATCTATTACGTGCCAAATGGGACCCTGTAGCAGCTGTACCGCTGTACCTACTATAGCTTCACATTATCTTTTCCAGTTCTTGCTGCAGTTTTGGAGGAGCAGCCAGTATACAAGATAGGGTTCTTCCATAAGACTATTTCACAGATATTCCAGAAAACAATTCTGTTTCTAAGCCTAGTTGGCAGTTGGAAATTATAGGTATTTAAGAACACTTGTGATTTGCTGTCTTTGAGTACAGTTTTTTGATAGAGACTGTGAACAATTCTTCTAGTTCTTGTGCGTTCATTTTTGAAGGAGCGGCCCAACTCTGTTCTTCAGTGGTTAACACATGCATCCTGTGGCTTAACTCCTTTTCCTCTCAGTACATGGCCACAAATATTGTCATATCTAATCAGTCCAAAAACTGAAATCAAAGTCGGGCAAATGTCATCAATAACAGACCCCATGGTAATCCAAATTCTGAAGAGACCTTTGTGGGACACAATGCGGTTGGGGTCAGAAGCAATTTCAAAACATCAAGAGGTGTAAGAGGATGATCTTGTTGCTTGGATGCCAATTGTGATGCCCTCAGAGGAGAAGAAGGAAGCTGGTTCCTCTCTTTCATCTGGACTCGTCTTTTTTTAAGGTTGCAAAAATTGACAAACACAAGAGCAAAATAAGCGTGGAACCCGGTAATATGTTCTCCAGACCCTACTTTAACATGAAGTTCTGCCTTTGTCAACATACAACAAAACGGATATAAGACTGTGTCATATGAGGAGAGTAATCTAGAGGGAAGGGGAGAGTTAAACAGTCAGTAAATTGTCAGATTGTTACCTCTAGAGCTGGGAGTATAGAGCAGCAAGCCCTCTTAGGTGTGTTTCAATTTTGGTTTCTCACAGCTCGGGGGGTATTAACACAGAGTGTGCGGCAGTAATCCAGCGAAGGGGTGTCGGGGGGGTTTCCATTAGGGGGATGCCCAAACGGGGCTAAATGAAATGTCAGCCCACCCAATTACAGTGGGGGGGTTTTCCCACCCAAGGGGATGCCCCGAATTGGAAACAATGTATAGCCCCGTGAAACATTTGTAGGGACATTGAAAATTTTTGGCTGTACCTAAAAATAATTAAAATTTCGTTATAAATTTTCTAAAACCGTTGGCAATAAAAGTGTCAGGAAACCATCCTCATAGAAGGTCGAGGGCGGGAACTTGGGGATTTTTAAAGACGTTGGGGCCCCCCTAGGGGTAGGGTCAGGTCCCCGGGAAATATTTTTTTTTGCATTTTAAACCCTTGCCCAAACAGAAACAGGAAGACCGGGTTTGTGAAAAGGTTTCCCGCACTCTTTCACAACCCTAAATGGGGAGAGAGTTTTGTTATTGCAACAGGAAAAAAAAACCTTGCCCCCCATTTGATGCCAAAATTCCCTTGGGTTAAATTTTAAAACCCCGGCCCGCTAAGGGGTTTAATATTGGGCAGAAACTCCCGATAGCGTGGTGTTTTAGACCAGAGAAGGACACGTGGTTCGGGATCGAGCCCGAAGGGCGGGTAAAATTTAAAATTTTTTTAAATTTTTAAATGTTTTCCCCCTTAAGGCCCGGGGTTTTTTTTTTTTTTAACACGTTTTTTTTCCCTCTGTTTCCCCAGAAAAATAATTTTTTTTTTTTTCCCCTACATAGAAATGGGGGGTTTTTTTTTTGCGGGACAAGATGTATTTCTAATGGTGTTATTCATATACAAAAGATTTAGGGGGAAAGAAAAAAAATTTCCCAAGGGGGGACAAATTGTGGAAAAAAAAAAATATTTTCGCCTTTTGGGTTTGCGGGGGTTGGGGTTTTGTTTTTACGGGTTCAATCTCGGTAAATTAAAAATGTTTTTTATGTATTTTACGGGTTTGATTGCATTCGGAAATCCCAAACTTTTTTGGGTTTTTTATTTTTTTGGTCCTTAAAAAAATTTCCCAAAACTTTTTATTTTAAAATTTGCCCCGTGGAATGTTTATGCGCCAAAAACTTTTTTGTCTAACCCCTACAGACGTCATTGAGGGTGAAAATTTTTTTTTGGGCCGAAGTGTACTTTTTTTTTGGCTAGCTTTTTGGAATGCTTTGGTTTTTTTTGATACTTTTTTTTCCCTTTTTTTAAGGGGAGTAAAATGATAGAGATGGGCGAATTAAATTTAACGAAGTGGAATTCGTTTAAAATTTTTTAGGAAAAACTTCGGTTCGGACCAAAGTCGAATTTGGGGTATTGGGTAAACAAGGTGGGTTTTTGATTGAAAATGGTGCGAGAAATTTGGGCTACAGGGGGGAAACCCATTGGGGGGAAGAAGGGCATAGCCTGATGAATTTTAGAGTGAACCCAATCAGAGAGGCGGGATTCTGTGAGTCCCCGCATATATAAGAGGGGCGCCCCCTGGGAGCTCACACTCCTCCCTGTATGCAGGGAAGGTGCTGCTGGGGTTGTTTGGCTTTTGAAAAAATGATTTTTATACAGGGGTTTTTCTGTGGGTGTTCAGTTTGCCCCCAGGGGATTTTTTCTTGAATGTGTTTTTGATTTTTTGGGGTTTGGATCTGAAACCAGTGTGGCCCACTGCAGTGTTATACATTTTTTTCCAAGTGGGATTAAGCAGTTTGTTGTTTAAATTTAAAAAAACAGCGTTTTTTACAATACAAATCCCATTCTTTTTTGGGCTGCTGAATTTTTTTGGCAAAAATTTTCACCCAGGGTTAATTAAGCGTTTTTTTGTGGTGTGTGACAAAAAAAAAAACCTTTTTTTCAAGCCAAAAAATATAATTTTTTTTGGGTAGTAATTCAAAAGAAAAGGGCCCAAATTAAAATGAATCTTTTTGG
>JAODAL010077754.1:0-13158 GCA_025379985.1 Phyllomedusa bahiana | reverse complement strand
GTGGGTTTTGCTTTTATTGTTATTGCACCTAATAGGGCGAAAAAATTGCGCCGCAATTACGATAATTAATAGCTCTCATAGAGCACTATGAATTACGTCTCGTCTCCCCGCTGGGTACAATACGGTGGGTATCATACCTGGGGAGGAAAAGTGAATGTCAATTGTTTGCGGCGCTTATGCTGATCAGAGAATACGTCCAAAACACATGGCGTACTGCGGCGCGCACAGTATGCACCCCGGTACACCATGTGAGCGTACCCTTAGGGCTTGTTCACATGACTTATTTGGACAAGGTTTTGGAGGAGGTTTTCGGAGCATTTCTTCGCCAAAAACGCTTCCAAAACGCCCCCAGTTCATTTCACTGATTCCTATATAAAACCTCGTTGTAGTTCACACATGACGAGGTTTTTACACGCTTCTTTGGAAGCAATGAAAAACTAGTGTCATGTCAATTCTGAAGTGTGTTTAAGGCGTGTTTTCTGCGCGGTATTCGGCGCGGGTTTTTTTTTTTTTTTTTTTTTAAATATATTTTATTAAATACTCTAACAACACACTGATAATGACAATACAGTATTACATAATATGCATAATACACATTTTCCAGAAAAAATTGCAACCAAAAAAAAAAAATTGCAACAGACAGGGTATCAGAATTTTTAGAGCTATTACGGTGTTCCACATAACAGTCTTACCACAAAACATTTGACTTTATGTTGCGTGGGGTAATATCATCATGAAAGCAGTATTTTGCAGCACAATGAGATACTTTCCCATACCCTAAGGGCTTGTTGACACGACGTTTTTGTGATCCGTTTTACGGATCCGTTTTACAGATCCGTAAAACGGATCTGACAATTGTCAGTGTGATTAACATTGCTTTCAATGGCAAAAGCGCATCGCTGCTCACACGAGTGATTGCCGATGCGCTTTTCGCGATGCGTTTTTCGGATCCGTTTTTAAGAATTGACATGTCAATTTCTTCTTGCTTTTACGCCAAGAGAAATCCCCATAGGAAATAATGGAGTGCGCTTTTTGGGATCCCGAAAGCGGATGCAAAAGCGCAGCATACATTTGGGTGCGTTTTAGATCCGTTTTCGATGCCAAAAAACGCATCCGTAAAACGCATTGGATTTAAATTAAATATAAAATTTTAATATTATGTTTGGCTTTTTTATTTAGTTTATAAATGTATGTAAATATATATAATATATATATATAAATGTATATAATAGTATATAAATGTACATTTATATATATGTACATAAAATTATATATATATATATATATATATACCGTATACTAAATATATATTTAATTTATAAATATTTAGTTTAGAAATTATTTAGTTTATACATGAATGTTATTAATTAATTTACATGGGTGGGTTTGAAAACTATTTGGGTTTATTTAAAAAAAAAATAGGGGGAGGGGGTTCTAAAATCATAGGTGTATGTACAGCTGACTGGGCACTAGGTAAAAAAAAGGTTTTTTTTTTCTTGGTCATTGATAGGTTATATTATATTTAAATTGCAGTTTGATAGGTTGATTTAAATAAAGCATTTAAAAAAACGGATCCAAAAAACGGATCCGTAAAACGCATGCAAAACGCATCCAATTAGCATCCAAAAAAGGATCAGCTGTTGCTTTTTCTGGATCCGCTTTTTGGATGCAGTTTACATCCAGTTTTCGCAGGTTAAAAAACGGATCCGTAAAACGCATCCAAAACGGATCCAAAACGTCGTGTGAACAAGCCCTAAGAGTGTGGCTGTGGAATGAAAAAGTATCCTGGAAAGGATTGCTTATCAGTAGGTATCATATATGTAAGCTGTTAAGTATTATTTTAAAACAAACAAAACCAAATCAAAACTACTTAAACACAAGAACTAGAACTGGCCGGAGCAAAGAATTTCCCTCCCTGACTAAACTGCATTAAACACTGTTAAGCAAACCTGGGGAAAGGAGGATGGCAGGAGGAAAGGGTGGAAGGGCACAAGGAGAAAGGCGAATACCCCGATAATCTATCTAGAATTTAAGATCAAAACTAGTGTTCGTTCCCTCATGGTTCAGGTCTTTCTGTCTCCTGGCTAGCTCAGGGCAGGGTTTCCTTTTGGACACAGTCTACCCAGGGTGCCCATATGAGCTTCCATCAAATACCAACTAGTACATTGAAATATGTCTATTAACTTCTTTATTTCGGTTGGCGAATAAAATCTCTCCAAAAACATCCTCCATTTGCCAAAGAAATTCTTTGCCATCGCCTCTTTATGACGTTCCGTGTATATCTGGTCGGCTATCGCATATTTTTTTGTCTGCTCTATTACCATATCTATAGTTGGTGGTTCCGACTCTAACCATTTGGTCAGCAAGCACCTCTTGGCAACCAGGAGAATGATATGTATGATAGCTGGAAGATTTTGTTCCCCCTGCGCTTCCCTGCACCTCACAGACGGCTCCTGACCATGAAGCAAGAAGACAATCGGCGACATAGGGATACCTCTTTTCCATAGAGACGCTACAAGATTTCCTACTTCAGACCAGAAGATCTGTACTTTAGAGCAGGTCCAAAGACTATGGTATAAGTTGGCCCTTGGTTCATCACACTTTGGGCAGGATGTGAGTCTGTCCGGGAAACTCGTCGAGGGGGGGATATCGAATGCATATATCGCGGCATGCACTATTTTAAAGTATGTTTCCCTCCACTTTTCACTAATAACATGCTTACGAATTATGCTCCAACCCCTAACTATTTCTGCTTCAATATTCTCGCATTCCAACCAACACCTCCATTTCCTGAAGCTGTCTCCCGAGGTTATTTTATTATATTTTTCCCTTAGAATAGCATAAATGTCTGATATGGATTTCCTCTGTGATCCCGCACCTACTAAACAGTCAAACTCGTTCTTACCCCTTTCTTTGCATATATCTCTCAACCTGGATGTGAGGAAAGACCTGATCTGTAAGTATTGCAAGACCTGTGAGTTCGGGACATCAAATTCCCTTTTGATTTCTTCAAAGGTTTTATATCTAGTCTCTGTTGGATGAAAGAATTGTGCTATAGAAGATATCCCCTTTGTTATCCATTTATCAAACCATCTGTGATTTTTGCCTATGGGAAACTCTAAGTGTTCCCAAAGCGGTAAATATTTGGATATCTGATGGGGCAACCCAAAACGTTTCCTTAATCTCTCCAGGTGACTATGGTGTCTCTGATTAGGCTTGAGTGTCCTGCTATTACATTTACCTGGGCTTGTTTTGCATTTTAGTAAAGGGTTGTCAGCTTTTCTTTTGCTAGACATTCCTCAAGGGGACAATCAGAATAAAAATTTGGGTTTTTTGGATCCAGTCCAATATGTGTCTGGTTAAGCATGCAATATTGTAGCTTCTTAGGTTAGGAAGATTCAACCCTACCTCCGCCTTGTGGGCTTGTAACTTTGCCAGTGCTATCCTCGGTTTTTTACCTCTCCACAAAAAATTAGAAATCAGTTTGTTGAACATTTTTACATCCAAGTGTCGTATTAGAATGGGTATGGTTTGGAGAGGATATAAAAGTCGTGGAAATGATATCATTTTAACCAAATGAACTCTCCCTAATATGGATAATGGCAAATCATGCCACCTTTGGAGCTCACTTTTAATCTTTTCAAAGAGAGGGGGATAGTTCAGTTGGTACAATGATGATGGTATATGACCAATCTTAATTCCCAGATACTTTATGAAGTCTTTGGCTATTTTAATACCTGTGGCCGTGACTGCTGCCGTGTCTCTGGGCACAGTTGTACCCAGCCACAATAACTCACATTTGTCCCTATTAATATGGTATCCCGAGAAGGAACCAAAGTGACCCAGTAGTTCCAATACCCCTTTTAGGTGTGATCCAGGGGAACTCATGAATGGGAGGATGTCATCTGCAAAAGCTGTCAGCTTCAATTCCTTCTCACCTATCTTGATCCCCTCATACAGCTGAGTGTGCTCTAATATGTATAGTAGGGGCTCTAACGTCAGATTAAAAAGCAAAGGTGACAAAGGGCACCCTTGACGTGTACCTTTTTCCAGAGAGAAGGTATCAGACCTAAACCCTGGTGTGTATACTGCGGCTCTCGGGTTTCTATACATGGAAGAAAGGAATTCACCCCGAAATCCAAATTTGTCTAGCACCATCTCCAGCCAGCTCCATTTGACGCTGTCGAAAGCCTTCTCTGTGTCTAAGGACAGCAGAGCTCTTGGTATCTTAGTTCTTTGTGGGATTACACATGTATCCATTGCCTTCGGCGCAGGTTTTGTCATAGCTATTAATTTGTATGGGTGAAAAACTCGTCGAAAACCTCATCCAAAACCTCGCCAAGAAACGCCTCTAAGGCCTCGTTCACACGACAGTTTTGGCCGCGGTTGCCGCGGGCAAAACCTCGTCGTGCCGCGCCGCAAACTCGCGGGTTTGCGGGGCGGGTGGTGGCCGTGGCCTCGGAGCGGGAGGGGCGTGGTTTGGGGCACGGCTTGCGCCGAGGGTTTGCCCCAATGCAAATTAATAGCAGGGGGAAAACTGCGGCGCGAGCCGCATCCCAGCCGCGCACCACCCGCGGCGACGCCCTCGGCAGCACCGTGCGTCCGCCACGCAGTGAACTCCCTGTCAGGAATTGACAGGAGAGTTCTTCACACGCGCGGGTTGGGCCGCGGCCAAACCTGCGCAGTGCGAATATTAACGCGGTTTCCCATAGGAAACCATGTAAATAAACTAGGCGCGATTTGGCCGCGGTAACCGCATCGGAACCCACGGCCATAACCGCGGCCAAATCCGTCGTGTGAAAAGGGCCTAAGGGCTTGTTCACACAGCTTATTTTGACGTGGTTTTGGATGAGGTTTTCGGAGCGTTTCCTCGCCCAAAACGCTCCCAGTTCATTTAATTGATTCCTATGTAAAACCTCGTTGTAGTTCACACACGACAAGGTTTTTACTCGCTTCTTTGGAAGCAATGAAAAAGGGTCCTGTCAATTCTTAGAGCGTGTTTTAGGCGCGTTTTTTGTCCTGGCTATTAATATGTATGGGTGAAAATCTCATCCAAAACCTCGCCCGAAACCTCACCGAGAAACGCCTCTAAAACCTCTTCTGAGAAGCGTGTTTCAGGCGAGGTTTTGGGAACGGACACGCTCGGAAAACCTTGTCCAAAACCACATCAAAATAAGCCGTGTGAACATGGCCTTAGAAACATGCCGCTGCCAGATACCTCTGAAAACCAACTGCAGTTTTTAGTGCAAACCCTTGTCAAAAACCGCAGTCCACCAATGCTAAAACGCCATTGAATTTATGGATTTTAACAAATGGCGACATGTCCGAAAATAGGCGGCGCCACGGCAGCTTTTAAGCGCATTTATTCAGTGTAAAGTGCACCAGAAAGTACGGTCCTCTCAAAAATCTGGCGTCTGGTATAACATGCATAGTAAACATAATGCGCCTAAAAAGGCGTATTACACAAATCACGGAATATAGCTCATCATTGGACATTTATGTAATGCGCCTATCGAGGCACATTGTGTTATGGAGGCGCACAGCGTATGATCGCTACTATATTTAATGCGCCTTTTTAGGCGCATTACGATGTGTCGTGCCCGGTGTATAATGCGCCCAGTTTTTGTGTATTACAGTTCATTTACATCGAGAATATGGCGTCAAAAGTGTTTTTGCCGCAAAATAGACCAAAAAAATGGCGCTTGTGTATTGGAACATGTCGCCCATAGTCTTGGGGTATGTTCACATGGACAATCGGTGTCAAAATTTCGTCTGAAAGGCGCCTTTTCAGACGAGGATTTGATCAGGTTTTGGACAAGGTTTTCCAACACTGTTTTCTTTCTGAAACATCCATAGAGATTAATGGCCGGGGCAAAAACCGGGGATCAGAAGGATTTACCAAAGCAGACGAGTCATGAGCGGCCAAAGGTCCTGTTTAAAGATTCTCTGGACTTTCCTTATCGCCCCTTCTCTGATCTCTCTCCCCCCTCTATCTTTCTTCTATCTTCACTTACCTTCTCTTCCTATGTCTGCTTCTATGTTGTCACTATTTACATATTAAAGTTTGTGATCCCCTCGGCCTCCTTAGACCTCCTGACGGTGCAAAACAGGCGAAGGAGCAGAGAGTCTTGTACACACCATGCAATAGTTGATTAAAGGGGCTGTTCCTACCATAGACATTGATGGAATATTGATAGGATATTCCATTCAAGTCTGTTTGGTGCAGGTTCCATCTCTGGGACCTGCACCTATCTCGGAAACAGGCCCCCGGAAGTGTCGGCTCAGAATGGAGTCAGTCACGCTTGTGCATTCTGTCCTATGGGAGTTCCCGGAAGGGGGAGCGCTGTTTTTTTCTCCTTCTGTCTAGGGGGAGTTCCCGGTACAGGGGAGCCGTGTCCTCTCCATTCACCCAGGGAGCTCCCGGAACAGGGGACGCTGTGTCCTCCCTTTCGTCCTAGGGGGAGCTCCCGGAACAGGGGAGCGCTGTGTCCTCTCCATTCAGTCCTACTGGAGCTCCCGGAACAGGGGAGCGCTGTGTCCTCTCCATTCAGTCCTACTGGAGCTCCCGGAACAGGGGAGCGCTGGTCCTCCCATCAGTCCTACGGAGCTCCCGGAACAGGGGAGCGCTGTGTCCTCTCCATTCAGTCCTACTGGAGCTCCCGGAACAGGGGAGCGCTGTGTCCTCTCCATTCAGTCCTACTGGAGCTCCCGGAACAGGGGAGCGCTGTGTCCTCTCCATTCAGTCCTACTGGACCCCCGGGAAACAGGGGACGCTTGTCCTCCCATTCGCCCAGGGGAGCCCCCGGGAACAGGGGAGCGCTGTGTCCTCTCCATTCAGTCCATTGGATTTTCCCATATGGGAGAGGCGGTTCTCTTCTCTAGGGGATTTTCCCTACAGGGGAGGCGTGTTCTCCTTTCCGGGTTATATGGGAGTTCCCAGTAAAGGGGAGCGCTGTGTTCTCTCCAATCTGTTTAGGGGGAGTTCCTAGACAGGGAAGAGCGTTTTTCTCTCCATTCTGTTTCTAGGGGAGTTCCCAAAACGGGAAGCGCTGAATTTTATACTTATGGGTGTTCGCAACGTTATACGGTAACAGGACAGAACACGGCCTCCTGTGTCATCACCTAACTGCTGCAATTTTCCCATAAATCATGGGTGACAACTAGTTAATAGGAGTTCCCCTTTAAGACAGTAGAATGCGCAGGCATGCTGGGAGTTGTTCAAACACAACACCGAACCGCGAAGAGCAGCTTCCCCAAACACAACCACATCCCGTTTTTTCCCACTGCTGCCAACACGGTTTTTTTCACTTCATGCGGGATTTTAGTTCCTGCCAACTCCAAAGCTTGAGTGAGCGGCTAAAGAAACTACAACCCCGGGTGCCTCACCCCGGGCCCAGCACCAAGTCCTACATGTACGGGGGCCCTCGTGTTACCTGTGTCGCCGGCTCCTTTCCCCGGTTTTGCGATGTTCTGCGAGAAAAACACAGTAAGGGATAAGTGACAGAACGGACCCGGAAGGGGACATCCCGAAGATACCGGGGCTTACTGCCCGCGACATGTCAGCTGCTGCCGTAAGGGGAAATGTCGTGCAGCGGAGGAGAGACTTTGGGGGCGGGGGTCCTGGGGTCAAGTGACGTAATGATATTATCCAAGAGGCGGAGGTCACACGTTTCAAGCTGCGAGGGGAGCACTTATACTGTACAAAGAAGTGTTTAAGAGAGGAGTAATTAAGATGGGGGTTACCTCAGCCTTTAAAGGGGGGGTCCCCCACTTTTTATCTAGCAAAAACAAGTCACTTTACAATATGTGTCCATTACCCTTTTCCTAGCTATTTCCTAGATATCCCCTCTTTTAAAAGGGCTACATCAGCTCCCCATGTCCTCTAGCTATAGATCTATTTAATCTCTCCTGATAGGCTGCCACGCTGGTTGCTATAGAAAGACCCCGTTAATTTTCTCCTGAAAGGTGCCAAAGCGCTGGTTGCTATAGTACAGACCTGTTCAATTTTCCTGATAGGCTGCCAGCGCTGGTTTTTATAGCTAAGACCTGTTCCTTTTCCTATAGGGTGCCAGCACTGGTCAATAGCTACGACCTGTTGTATCTCTCCTGATAGGTTGCCCGTGCTGGTTTCTATAGCTACAGACCTAAAAGTTCTCTCCTGATAGGGTTCGGGACTGGTGGGTAGAGCTACAACCTGTTCTATCTCTCCGATAGGCGCCAGTGCTGGTTGCTATAGCTACAGACCTGTTCCATCCTCCCGACAGGTGCTAGCACTGGTCGCTAAGCTACAGACCTCTTTTCTCTCTGATAGGCTGCCAGCACTGGTTCAATAGCTACAGACCCTTTTTAATCTCTCCTGATAGGCTGCCAGCATGGCGTATAGGGACAGACCTGTTTGATTCTCCTGATAGGCTGACAGCTATAGCTACAGACCTGTTCAATCTCTCCTGATAGGCTGCCAGCACTGGTCGCTATAGCTACAGACCTGTTCGATCTCTCCTGATAGGATGCCAGCGCTGGTTGCTATAGCTACAGAACCTGTTCAATCTCTCCTGATAGGGCTGCCAGCACTGGTTGCTATAGCTACAGACCGTTTCATCTCTCCTGATAGGCTGCCAGCGCTGGGCGTTATAGCTACAGACCTGTTCTATCTCTCTGATAGGCTGCCCCGCACTGGGTTTTCAATAGCTACAGACCTGTTCTATCTCTCCTGATAGGCTGCCAGCGCTGGTCCTATAGCTACAGACCTGTTCTATCTCTCCTGATAGGCTGCCAGCGCTGGTGCTATAGCTTTCAGACCTGTTCTATCTCTCCTGATAGGCTGCCAGCGCTGGTCGCTATAGCTACAGACCTTTTCTATCTCTCCTGATAGGCTGCCAGTGGTGGGGTTGCTATAGCTACAGACCTGTTTTCCCTCTCTCCTGACAGGCTTCAGCACTGGTCGCTATGCTACAGACCTGTTTCTATCTCTCCTGATAGGCTTTCCAGCACTGGTTGCAATAGCAACAGACCTGTTCAATCCCTCCTGAATAGCTGCCAGACGGTCCCCTATAGGTACAGACCTGTTGATCTCCCTGAAGGCAGACAGCTATAGCTACGACTGTCAATCTCTCCCATAGGCTGCCACACTGGTCGCTTAGCTACAGACCTGTTCGCTCTCCTGATAGCTCCCAGGGGCGGTTGCTATAGCTAAAACCCTGTTAAATCTCTCCTATAGGCTGCCAGCGCGGTCGCTATACTACAGACCTGTTCTACCCTCCCCTATAGGGCCAGTGGGGTTGTATAGCTATGACCGGTGTACTCACAGTAAACCAGTAAACCGCCCCTGAATTAAAAAATGAAACAAGGAAAACGAGACTGGGGGGAAAGGGTGAACAACCCCTTTAAGTAGGGCTGCCTTCCATAACAACAGAGAATGTGGCCATAAATTGTGCCAATAAAATAATACAGGCATCCATGGAGTATCCTTATATTACTCTTAATACTATGACATCCAGAGGTTGCCTCCATGATCAGTGTCAACCAGGCAGTGCCCCCATGATCAGCGTCAGGTACAATACAGCTACATACAGAGGCATTCATGGAGTACCTCTATATTCTATTATATTCAGTGATGTCCCCATGGTGAGTGTCAGCCAGGCAGTGCCCCCATGATCAGTGTCAAGCAGAATACTTCTACATACAGTGGCATCAAGATAGTCCCCCTATGATAAGTGTCAGGCAGATTACCCCTATATACAATGACACTAGGGTCCCACATGATTAATGTCAACGAATTCTGCCACGTACAAGAATCCAAAAGTCCTCAGACGTGCCTGGCGAGATCCCCCATGACATGCCGGGCAGGGGTGTCCTATGATCGTCCTCAGAAGAGTTCCTCATGATCAATGCCTGCAAAGTCCCCCCCAAGACAGTGCCTGCAGAGAGTGTCCTCATGATCAGTGCCTGGCAGAGAGTGCCCCCATGATCAGTCCCGGGGCAGAGAAGTGCCCATGATCAATGCCTACAGGGGAGGGCCCCCTGTCAGTGCCGACAAGAGTGCCCCCTAATCATCCCTGGCGAGAGTGTCCCCATACAGTGGCCGGGCAAGTGCCCCATGACATGCCTGCAGATGGCCTCATGATCAGTGCCTGGAAGGAACCCCCCAATCAGTGCCGGCAGGAGTGCCCCCCAAGATCATTGCCTGCAGAGGTGTCCCCCAAGACACTGCCGTGCAGATAGTGCCCTCATGATCAGTGCCTGGCAGAGTGGCCTCATGATCAGTGCCTGGCAGAGAGAATCCCCATGATCAGTGCCTGGCAGAGAGTGTCCCCATGATCATTGCCTGGCAGAGAGTTCCCATGATCATGCCGGGCAGAGATTTCTCCCGTTAACAGTGTCCTATAACAGTGGTTCCAGGGAAGCCCCATGAAAAATTCCCGAGTGTAAATGAAAATTTTTGAGTCACCTTGCCATTGTAGATGGGCTTTGATAAAAAAATGTGCAATATATTCCCAAAAGCAGAAATGCTTTTCCCCAAAAAATTCTTGTCCCCTTTTTTTATTTTTAGGGTTTTAAAGCTGCGATATTGTGTTGTTTTTTTTATTCCTTTTGGCTGCCGCCCAGCGTGCACCCATAACTCATTGGGTTGCTACCATTTTTGTCTTAAAGGTTGGGCCCCACAGCAAGGGCAAGAACCTCAAAAGTGACGTCTACAGTTAAAGCCCATGCACGGCCCGGTTTTTTTCTCAATTTCCCAAAATCGCGGTCGGTCGGAAAGAGGGCAAGTACTGGCAGATTATACAACATGTTCCTAAATCCGCCTGCGCCAGAAAACAATTTCCTCTATAACATGGGGCCCGGGATCGGATAACATGTGCGATGGGACAAGTTCCCTTTAATGTTATGGCTGATCTACCTAAAGTTGCATGTGCTGGTAATGGGCACAAGATGGCAGCACTAATTTAAACATAGCGCCAATGGCTGCAGCGAACAGCCGGGCGCACTTGGCTGGCGTTCAGTGACAGTTGGCAAATAAAGATAAATAAAAATCTGGGTATCTGGATTTTATGTTAATTTGTTTTTATTAATATATAATCTTATAAAATAGACCGAAAACAATGGCGTCCAGCGAGAGTGCGGTAAAGCCGGCTGCACCCACTGTGCCACCCGACATGAGACAATCACAGCATAGCAAGTCAGAGCAGTGCACACACAGCACCAGGCTCGGACTGGCCCACTGGAGATCAGGGCAAACCCCCGGTGGGCCCCTGAGCATGGCTGACCTGGAGTTGTTTTTTTTAACTACCTATACATCCTCCAGAGAGGCAAAGAAGCAGAGAAAGAAAGGCAAAAAGCAAGAGGCTGAGTAGAAGAGGCATCTACAGTCATTTACAGTAGCTGTAGGGTGGGAATCTGGAAGCAGTTCCACAGGTGGGCCCGGGAACAACTCAACTGGTGGGCTCCTAGAATCAACTCCACCTGTGGGCCCAAGGCACCCCAGTCCCACACTGCACAGCACCCATCTTTAACCTTGCTGGTTCAGTTTATATATCTATGGCAAAGTCACAAAGGCAGTACTGCATCGTTTTAGGCAGTGCACCAGCCAAACTTATTTTGCATTTTTTGATCCATTCCTGTCCCCCGTTTTCCCAGCCAGAGGTAACTGCAGTCAAAATACGAGGAAGTGGTAGTCCCCAGCTTGGATTATGCACTCCGCCCACCTGCACAGGTTTTTTTAACCCCTAAACGACCGCCCACCGACTTTGACGTCGCGGCAGACATCGGGGTTTGCGGCACCCGGCGCCGCAGCTGCGCTGGGATCGGGGCTGTACTACACATCCCTGATCCCAGAGCATCTCCTGCAAGCACCGGGGTGCGGAGGAAACCTCAGCACCTCGCTGCTTTAACCCTTTGATTGCGGCGGATCGTCACCGCGGCGCAATCAAAGGGTTCCCCTGCTCTGTCGGGTGATCGGAACACATGGTGACCCGACAGAGCCCGGGGAACTGCTGCACAGTCAGCCCTGGGGACCTAGAGTAGCCCCAGAGCTGACTGTGTAACAACCCCTTTGACCAGACAAACTGTGTGTTTGGTCCCTAAACACTGCCGTTTAAAACTGACA
Organism: Phyllomedusa bahiana; assembly: GCA_025379985.1. Taxonomy (NCBI): domain Eukaryota; kingdom Metazoa; phylum Chordata; class Amphibia; order Anura; family Hylidae; genus Phyllomedusa; species Phyllomedusa bahiana. Next base: position 1,055 of record JAODAL010077754.1, on the reverse strand, counting down.
CGATTAAAAAGTATTAGCATATATGAATTGCTAATACATTACTAACTAAAAAAAAAACCCAAAAAAAAAAAAAAAAAAATTTAAACCCCGGTTCCCTCCCCTTTAGGGGTTTTAAAAAAAAAAAAGTAAAAAAAAAAAAAAAAGTTTTAAAAAAAAAAAGAATAAAAAAATAAAAAATAAAAAAAAAAATAAATATTTTTTAAAAAAAAATTTTTGCATATATTCACACAAAAAAAAAAACCCACACATAAATTTGGAAACCAACGGGCGAGTTTTAAGTTTGACATGTGAATGGGAAAAAAAAAAAAAAAAAAAACCCAAATGTTTTTAAAAAAAATTTTAAAAATTCGGGGTTAAAAAATAAATTTTTCTTAAAAATAATTTCCCCCCTAAAATACCAAATTGTCTTGAAAAAAACGAGGCCTCATCCAAACCCCTTTATTGAAAAAAAAAAAAAGTTTTCAAAATGTTGAAACCCCAAAGGGGGCAAAAACTAAAAAAAGTTTGGTCATTTTAAAATACTTTTCCCGGCCCGGGGGGTTAAAGGGGTTTTTTCCCCCTACAAGGGATTGCCTTTTAAGTTTTAAAAATCCCTTTCTAAAAAAGTCCCCTTTGGGAATTTATGTCCCTTAACATGTCCCCAACCCAAACCCCCAGATTTTTTCCCCATTGTATGGGCCATCAGCTCCTCAGGTTGCATAGTTACAGACCTTTTTTGATTCTCCGATAGGGGGTCAGCACTGGTTTTTGGGTATGTACAGACCTTGGGTTGAAATGCACCTTGTTGAAGCCCCCTTTAAAAAGCCCCCGAATTAAAAAAAAAGAAAGCAAGAAAACAGGGAAATGAGGGAAGAGGAATTTAAAAATAGGAGACAACCCCCCAAAGGGGGTTTTTCAGATTTAGGGTTTTTAGAAGAAACCCCTTTTAAAACCCCGGAAGGGTGGAGGTCTGAAAAACACCCCGAGAAAGGAATGTAGCGGAAAGGGTTCCCCCCGAATTTGGGGTCACCTTGACGCGGGAGGTGGGCTTATTACGTTTTTTATTTAAAAAAAGG
>JAODAL010077753.1:0-13159 GCA_025379985.1 Phyllomedusa bahiana | reverse complement strand
TCCAGAAAGAGGATATAAAGCACCTATTTTCATTCTAGTTTTTGGGGTTTACAGAAGTGGCTGTTACACAACATAACTAGAGGGAACAACACACATATGTAGCCTCCTCTGCAACTCATGTCTTTCTCTTTGGACCCTTAAATCTATCAGACTTTTTTTGGTATATCTTGTGGTTTCTGCCATAATTATGTCAATTTTTTTTTTTTTAATGGATCGCTTATTTAGGTGCTTCAAATAGCATATATAGCCCAGTACTGCCAGCCATACAGTGCCCACAATAAGGGCATGACCCCACGGCACGGGGTTGCGGCCGGTTTTTCAGACAGTTTGCGGTTTTGCAGACCGTCTGAAAAACCGGCTGAAAATGAGTACAACGTGCTTCTATGGAAAACCTGTGCAGCAATCCCCAAGACATGGGTTTTCCGCCTGGCAGTTTTTCAAATCGCCGGCCGCCCGAAAGACATTCAACATGCACATTCTTCCATCTAGTTTTCGGACGGAATATGAGCATGTGACTGGGAAGGGGGAGGGCTTTTCCCCACTCATTACGGAGAAAAGCTGTCGTCCCCCTCCCGAAGGCGTAGGGACAGCACTAAACAGGACAAATACCGATCGGATAAACCGACCGGTAATTATCCATTGCCGTGTAAACGAGCCCTAACAGTGCTCACCATAACAGTGGCAGCCATACAGTGCCCACGATAAAAGTGCCAGCCATACATTACCATCAGTGAAATGCAGCTGTCAAAAGATGAACATTATTTTCTGAAGTATAAGGACAGAGACAAAGCATGTTTGTGTCCTGATGGCTGGGGGCTGGACACTGGGGGTCGCATGTTGTGCACCTCTGAAATAGACAGATAGATATAACAGAAATACTTAGATAAATAGATAGATATAAGACAGATAGATGAGAGACTAGATCAATAGAACGTGAGATAGATATGAGACAGACAGACGGACGGACGGACGGACGGACATACAGACAGACAGACAGATAGATAGATAGATAGATAGATAGATAGATAGATAGATATTAGATAGATAAATAGATATGAGACAGGAAAATTTAGACAAAATATAAACAGATATGAGGAAAAAATAGGGTTTAGATAGACAGATATGAGATAGATACATATAAAGACAGACAGAGAAATGACATAGATACTTAGATATTAGATATATTCATAAATAGATTGATTGAGATGGATGTGAGAAAGATTTAAGACAGATAAATGTGCAAAAGTTAGATATAAATAAGATAGATAGATAGATAGATAGATAGATAGATAGATAGATAGATAGATAAATAGATAGATAGATACTAGGGGAAAACAAACCCCCCTTGCCTTGACCATAGTGCCCTTAGTAATGTTATCCGAATGCAATGTCTTATCTGAATAAAAGAACAATCTGTGCAGTACTTGGGCTCTTTAATGTGCTGTGTACATGCGGCGCTGCCTCTTCTCCGCCCGGCATGAATACATATGTGCAGAGCACTGTACATTCATGTCATCTGCTCGGCAGTTACAGGGAGTCCCCCTGTCTGTGCACACCATATGCTTTCACCCCATGAGGCAAGGTCATTTAAAAAGCATTTTTTGGCCCACATTTTCATGCCCTTGTGGGACTACTGAGTGACCCCTAGTTAGTGTTTTTAGGCTGAGCCTTTCCCAGCGCCCTCCCTCCCCTCCTCTCCTCATCACTGTGACCTTTAAAAAGCCTTGGTCCTTCCCTCCCCTCCATCCATCTCACAGTCCCCTGTCTACACCACTGAACTCCTGCTGCGAGATTAATTGTTCCCATCACCCCTAATCCATCACACTTCCCCAAGATTGTTTTGACATTTAGTTAATTTTTTGGCGTATTTATAAAAAATTTTATTACCAGTCTGAAGGGGGGTTCATTTATGTTGATTCATGGTAATGCTAAAAGTGGAAGCCTGCGGAATTTTAAATACTTCTGCTGCCTCAGCTGGCTCGCTCCCTTTCTCTCTCATGCCGACAGTGGGGAAAATACTGAGAGAATGTGGAGGCCTAGGGAGAAAACACAGGCAAAATAAGGAAAAGCAAATGGAAATAACAAAGTAACACGGCAGAAAGGCTCCCAGCCCGGAGTGGAGCAGGTACAGCAGGGCCCAGGCGAGGTACAGGAGCTGTTAGAAATTAGGACTCGGTGCACGATTGAAAATGAAACAGTATTTTTGCCTAAATAAAGACACTTGTGAATAATGTGGTGCATAGTGTGAATTTAGGTTTTGTGAAGTTTTGCAGCATTAGGTAGTATTTTAGCTGTATCTGTTTTCTGGGAAAGCTGGGTGACAACCAATAAGGACATCACTGAAGTGGTGATGCAGGAATAGGGATCATAACTGCATATAGGAAAACCAGAGAACCTATCAGGTGGTGTCTCTGAATGAAGTGTGATAGAGGTAAAGAAGCTGAGCTGCGACTGGACAGGATTACAGAAGTAAAAAGCTAGAAAATACTGATAGGACTCCTTAAAGGGGTAGTCCCGTTACGGGAAATTCTCTTTCGGCAACCTCGGTACGCTAGGTGCGATTCGGCCCTGCATTTTGAATGAGGGAGGCACAACGCTAAGCGCCGTCCTCCTCATTCATTTCTATGGGAGTTCTGTATAGTCCAGTGTGTGCACTTGGCTATATTTGGAACTCACATAGAAGTAAATCCTCCTCATTCAAATGCAGGGCTGGATCGCACTTAGCATTGAGCGGCCTGCAAAGCGAATTTCCCGTAACGGGACTACCCCTTTAAGAGACAGTGGAAGTTCTGCTGACCCCATCCATATAAAGTAGTGATTTGAGCGTGCTTTCCATGTATCTGTGTGTTTACTAGATTGTCAATCACTGTGTGTGGACAGGGTCTGTAGTACATTCAGTTTTACTTTTAAGATCTAAACGAAATTTAGCATCAAATCATATAGCCCTATATATCACAGAGCTCAGCTTGTCTCCTCTACCAAGTAACCCTAATATATCTAGAGCTCAGCTCACTCTCTCTACATACTAAAACTATATATCACAGTGCTCAGATTCTTCCTCTATATATAACGTCTATATATCACAAAGCTCCGCTTCTCTCCTCGACAAATAACCTATATATCACAGCAGCTCGGCTTCTCTCCTCTATCATATAAACCCTATATATCACAGAGCTTCAGTTATCTCCTCACATATAAACCCTATGACTATCACAGAGCTCAGCTTCTCACCTCTATTCATATACCCTATATATCTCAGAGTCAGGTTCTACTCCTCTATCATATAACCCCTATATATCAAGAGCTCAGCTCTCTCCCTGAATATTTAAGCCTATAAATCACAGAGCTCAGCTTCTTCCTCTATCATTTAAACCCTATATATCACAGAGCTCAGCTTCTTCCTCTATCATAAAACCCTTTATATATATGATTTTTCAATGGTGATCCCACTCATCTCCTTGGCCTCCAACCAGAATGGGATGGTGCAACCAGAAAGAAAAAAGAAAGGGATAGGGACAGAAGGCGCCAGATATAGTGTGTATTTAGGCTGTTATAGGAAAATATCAATATATTTGCTCACCTGAGCTTGTTGTACAGTGTATGGTACAACACATATAGAAGGAGGAAGCGTGCGAGGATGCACGCGAAACGCGTTGTTTTTTTTTTTTATAATTGATTTGTTTTTTATATTAATATTTTAAAATAAAATTCTCAGAAATAAGAGGATTTTATAACTTTCCTTGTTCTAACGGGAAGGATTTTTATTTATTTTATTTTATATATTAAACAAGCGCAAAACTACCTGCTGTACGCCGCAGTTTGTGGGTCTGGAAATCCAGAAGTGGAATCAAATAGCTATATATCACCCTTATATCACAGAGCTCAAGCTTTCTCCAGTATTCATGTACCCATATACTCACAGAGCTCAGCTCACTCTCCACTATCATATAACCCATATATGATTGAAAATGTTCGGTGTTCGTTGTTGTCCTGTTTACCCTCCAAGAGTGTCAAAGAAGAAAACAGGACAAAAAGGGCACTAAATAGGGTAATTATCCTTAGGAATACACACAGATATTCACTTAGAAGTCCTCACCTGAGTGTGTTGTACAAATAATGGTACAACGCAATTGTTTCGCATATTATTCCAAAGTTTTGGATTCTGCAGCTTCTATCCTGGATTTCACTCGTATTCCGCACACCCGGAATAGGAAGATTTGTTATTTATATTCAATACTGCTATTTAGCAGATACACAGTGTGGATAGATCGTAGCGCTAGAAATCCTCTGAATTCATAAGATGATTATAATATATATAGGAAAATAAAAAATCATTAAAAGGAGAAAGACTCAACGCGTTTCACACGCCTCGTCGCGTGCTTCATCAGGAGAATACCCCACCAACTAACATAGTCCAATTTAAAGTTATCCCTCTAGCATGCCCCACCTTGAAAAATGCCCCTTTTACATCCACATATCGCCATAAAAACATAAAAACATATATTTTCATATCATTTAGCTCTCAACAGATAATGTAACTTTTTCTTTACCTCATGTATCTTTTCACGCTCCATCCCCCGTCCGCCGCCGGTAATCTGCCGGAACGCCGGAAATCCGGAAGGAACGTCACAGTGAGGAACCATCGCATGGATTCGGTCGATGTTGCGAAACGAAGTTGCGCATGCTCTTTGCCCCTACAAGCGCTGAGTACGTTCTTAGATATATACAAATGTCAAATGAATACATAATCTTTCTATATGGACCTTAGATATGATCTCAAAATCTGTGTCCCATTTTATATTAGATGTTCCTTTCTTATTCAATCTTGACTAAAAATGTAATTAAATATATATGTATACACATGTTAAAAATCTATGTTTCAAAAAACATTATTATACTGTGAAAACTCCATTTATTTTTCTTCTATATATTCTAAAAATTAATCTAACTGAATCAGTTCTTGGGGACTTCATAAGACCCGCTAGGGCTAGAGTGTCCAATTAAATATCCAGTAACATCTCTTTATTTATTAAACTTGAGTTATCTGTGAGTTTTCAGGAATAAAATCAATGGTTGACTGTGAACGTGCTAATTCTCATCGGATGTTCTGCTGCCACATGTTCTTGACAAAACTATACATCTTATTTTTCTTTTTGATGTTGATCTATGATTATTCAGTTCCTTTGGGATATTTTGATTGAAGTTCTCCCAAAACATATTGTTTCATGCAACTGCATGTGAGATATATATCACGTAACTGGAATTACAGATAATTTGTACTTTATATTAAAATCTTTCAGATGGTGGAAGAGGAGATTGAAGTTCATTGCCTTTTTCAACATATGCAACATTTGCTTGTTGGGAATTTACACATTTTCTACTCCTTTTATACAAAGCTTATCGATTTCAGCTGCACCCTTCCCCTTTTTTGTGCTTTCCGGGTGATTCTGTACTCTTTTCTTTTCTCGTGATGGGGCTATAATATTTTTTAGGGTATTTGCTCTTCTATAGGTTATCCCTGGTTTATTGGTAAATTTCTGCCTTTTAAAATGGGGTCTTCTGATCGTTTAAAATCCCCAATGTTTGTTCAAGATTCTTTTTATTCCTCATGTTTGTGAGAGTACGTTTGAGTGATGAAATTGAATGCAAACTATCTCTTGACTTTGTTGATTTTCTGAAATGAATATTTCATTCTGTGTCTTCTCCTCATTGGCTCTATTCTTAGCCTGGTTTACCTGATTAACGGGGTATCCCTTATCCCTAAATCTCTTTTCCAAAACCCGTGCTTGCTTTTTCCCCCCCCCCCCTCCCCAACGGGTAAATTTTAGGTACGTTTTATATTTGTAGTGCAATTTTTACGAATGCGTCGGAACTGTCCGAACGGGATGTTCCTAACCCATTTTTTGTGATGATTACTTGTAAAATGAATGTAATTATTAGAATCCACAGGTTTGAAGAACGTGTTGGTACATATTTTTCCCCCATCATGGAGCAGATTCAGATCCAGGAACTGGATGATCTTACTATTCATTACAGACGTGAAAGTAATACCGGCCGTATTCCTATTTAAATTCTGCAGGAAGACTGTCGCTTCCCATGGTGACTAGTGTTGAGCGATTTTTATCGAACAAAGTTGAAATCGGTGGCAAGGTTTTTTATTTGTGATCGAAAAATTTCCAGATTATCGAGATAATTAAGGTTAAAATCTGTGCATAATCTATTAAGATCGCGCCTTCTTTTCGGGCTTCCTGTAATTTTTGGCGGCAGCAAATCTAGATTACAGATAGAGCAGGGGGTTGAGATGTGTGTGCGAGCGTCATGACTGGGATGTGTATGGTTGCGAGTGCTGGAAAAATCACAAGACCTGTTTTACAGTAGGAACAGCGGTTTCCTTTGTTTCAGCCTCAGTGTCTCTCAGACGTCTATGGGATAGGACCTGCGTTCTGACTGTGGGCAAACAGCTCAGCAAAATTAGTCATTTCTGCACAGGAGAAACCTCTACTATTAGCTGTGATTCCATCCAATTTATTAGATTCAGGGATTTGAACCATTTATGTAGTTAGCTATAGAGAATTTAAGCAGCATCTACCGCTAGTAAATTCACGGCTTTGGTAGGGAGCGGGGGGGGGGGGGGGGGCGGTCGCGGAGCGGAAACACACGAAAGCTATATTTTAAAGAACACTGGATAAAAGTTCATCATACTTAGTGTAGACAATAGTACATTGTAGTGGTATTTCTTTATTATTACACAGTTTGCTATTGAAAATATTTCCTGGATATTGGGCCAGACCTTGAACTTATATTGGATAAAAATAATTTCTAGTAACTGCAGGTCCTCTTTGTTAGCTGCAAAACTCCACTTTTTAGTATCAGTAACATTTCAGAATAGGTGTTATTTTTACATTACACCTGTGAACTGTTGATTATCCACGTGCACTTAAATTACTCTAACCAGCATCTTGTAGTCAGCACAAGGTTGTTTGTGCAAAATACCGTCGTATGTAAGAAAACATCACAGTTACGGGTTTTTTGACTTTTGCGCACCCCAGCACTGTTCATTGACGCAGCAGCATCTAGTAAATTCTTTAAACAGCAATTCTGATATCACCAAGGTGAATTGAAAGGTGCAAAAAATACAGTTTATTTTATCAAAACATAAAACGTTACGTGTTTTTTGACTTTGCGCACCAGCAACTGTCATTGACGCAGGCATCTACGTAAAACTTAAAACAGCAATTCTATATTCACACAGGTGATGATTTGAAAGTGTGCAAAAATACAGTTTATTATATCTAAAACCATTAAACAGTTACGTGTTTTTGACTCTTTTGCGCACCAGCACTGTTCACTGACGCCGAGCATCTACGTAAATCTTAAACAGCATTCTATATGCACCCGCAGCGTGATGAAAGGTGAAAAAAATACAGTTTATTATATCAATAACATACCAGTTACGTGTTTTTTGACTTTTGCGCACCCAGCACTGTTCATTGACGCAGCATCTACGTTAAATCTTAAACAGCAATTTCCAATTCCAACTAAGGTGAATTGAAAGGTTGCAAATAAATACAGTTTATATGATCAAACATAACAGTTTACGTGTTTTTGACCTTTTGCGCACCAAGCACTGTTGATTGACGCAGCATCTACGTAAATCTTAAAAAAGCAATTCTATATTCAACAAGTGTGTTATTGAGAGGTGCAAAAAATACCGTTTATATATCAATAACATAACAGGTTACGTTTTTTTTGACTTTGGAACCCTCAACTGTTCATGACGCAGCTTCTACGTAAATCTTAAAAATACAGCAATTCTATATTCACCACAGGTGATTGAAAGGTGCAAAAAATACGTTGTATTATATCAAAAACATAACAGTTACGTGTTTTTATGCACTTATTGCGCCACCATCAGCTGTTCATTGACGCAGAGCATCTACTGTAAATCTTTAAAACAGGCATTCTATATTCACCACAGGTGAATTGAAAGGTGCAAAAATATACGTTTAATATATCATAACATAACAGTTACGTGTTTTTTGACTTTTGCGCACCCGCATGTTCATTGGACGCTGAGCATCTACGTAAATCTTAAACAGCATTTTCTATTCACCACGGTGAATTGAAGTGCAAAAAATACAGTTTATATATCAAAAACATAACAGTTACATGTTTTTTTACTTTTGCGCCAGCCCAGCACGATCATTGACGCAGATCTAGTAAAATCTTAAAACAGCATTTCTATATTCACCACAGGGTGAATTGAAAGGTGCAAAAAATACAGTTTATTATATCAAAACCTTAACAGTACGTGTTTTTTTGACTTTCTGCGCACCACAGCACTGTTCATTGACGCAGCATTACGTAAATCTTAAAACAAAGCAATTCTATATTCACCACAGGTGTATTGGAAAGGTGCAAAAAACTACCGTTTATTATATCAAAACATACAGTTACGTGTTTTTTGACTTTTGCGCACCCAGCATCTGTTCATTGAACGCACAGCACCTTCATAAATCTGTAAACAGCAATTCTATATTCACCACAGGTGAATGAAAGGTGCAAAAAATAAAGTTTATATTTATCAAAATAACCAGTTACGGTTTTTGACTTTTGCGCACCAGCATGTTCCATTGACGCGAGCATTACAGTATCTTAAAACAGAATATATATTCACCACAGGTGAATTGAAAGGTGCCAAAAAAAAATCAGTTTATTTATCAAAACATAAACAGTTACGTGTTTTTTGACTTTTTGCGCACCAGCATGTTCTTGAGCAGCATCTCGTAAATCTTACAAACAGCAATTCTATATCACCACAGGTGAATTGAAAGGTCAAAAAAATACCAGTTATTATATCAAAACATAACTGTTTACGTTGTTTTTTTTGAACTTTTGCGCACCAGCAACTGTCATTGACGTCAGCATTACGGTAAATTCTTAAAAACAGCAATTCTCTATTCACCCACAGGTGAGGATTGAAAGGTGCAAAAAAATACAGTTTATATATCAAAACATAACAGTTTCTTGTTTTGACTTTTGCGCACCCAGCCACCGTTCATTGACGCAGCATATACGTAAATCTTTAACACAGCAATTCTAATATTCAACACAGAGTGAATTGATAAGGTGCCAAAAAATTCAGTTTATTATATCAAAGAATAAAGTTACGTGTTTTTGACTTTTGCGCACCGCACTGTTCATAGACTGCAAGCATCTACGTAAATCTTAAAACAGCAATTCTATATTCACCACATGTGTGATTGAAAGTGCAAAAAATATAGTTTATTATATCAAACATAACAGTTACGTGTTTTTTGACTTTAGCGCACCCAGCACTTTCATTGACGCAGCATCTACATAAATCTTAAAACAGCAATTCTATATTCACCACAGGTGAATGAAAGGTGCAGAAAATTTACAGTCTTATTATATCAAAACATAACAGTTACGTGGTTTTTTGAACTTTTGCGCCACCTAGCACTGTTCATTGACGCTAGCATCTACGTCAAATCCTTAAAACAGCCATTTATATTCACCACAGGGTGAATTGAAAGGTGACAATAAATACGTTTATTTATATCAAACATAACAGTACGTGTTTTTTGACTTTGCGCACCTCAGCCACTGTTCTCATGGACGCCGCATTACGTAAATCTTAAAACAGCAATTCTATATTCACCACAGAGTGATTGGAAAGGTGCCAAAAAATACAGTTTATTAATATCATAACATAACAGTTGGTTTTTTGACTTTTGCGCACCGCACTGTTCATGAAGCAAAGCATCTACCGTAAATCTTAAAACAGCATTCTATTTCACCACAGGTGAATTGAAAGGGCAAAAAATAACGTTTATTATAATTCAAACATATACACAGTTACGTGTTTTTTGACTTTGCGCCCCAGCACTGTTCATTGAGCTAGCATTACGTAAATCTTTAAAACAGCAATTCTTATTCACCACAGGTGAATCTGAAAGTGCAACAAAAATACAGTTTATTATATCAAAACATAACACAGTTACTGTTTTTTGACTTTTGCGAACCAGCACTGTTCATTGACGCTTAGCATCTACGTAAATCTTAAAAAAAAGCCAATTCTTATATTCACCACAGGTGAATTGAAAGGTGCAAAAATACCGGTTTATTTATCAAAACATAACTGTTACGTGTTTTTGACTATTATTTGACTTTTTTTTTAGAGTTGCGGACACCAAGCCACTGTTCATTGACGCAGCATCTACTGTAAAATCTTTAAAACAGCAATTCTAATTTCACAACAGGTGAATTGAAAGGTGCAAAACAAATACAGGTTTATTATATCAAACTAACAGTTACGTCGTGTTTTTTGACTTTTGCGCACCCAGCCCACACCCTTGTTTTTTTTCATTGACGCAGATCTAAAGTAAATCTTAAAAACAGCAATTCTATATTCACCACAGGTGAATTGAAAGGTGCAAAAAATACAGTTTATTATTCAAAACATAACAGTTACGTGTTTTTTTGACTTTTGCGCACCAGCATGTTCATTGTACGCAGCATCTACGTAAATCTTAAATAACAGCAATTTCTATATTCACCACAGGTGAAATTGAAAGGTGCAAAAAATACAGTTTTATTATATCATAAACATTAGCAGTTACGTGTTTTTTGACTTTTGCGCACCGAGCACTGTTCATTGACGCTGAAGATATTCGTAAATCTTAAACAGCATGCTATATTCACCACAGGGTGAATTGAAAGGTGCAAAAATTACAGTTTATTATATCACAAACATAAACAGTTACGTGAATTTTTGACTTTTGCGCACCCGACACTGTTCATTGAGCAGCAGCTACGTAAATCTTAAAACAGCAATTCTGATATTCACCAACAGGTGAATTGAAAGGTGCAAAAAATACCAGTTTATTATATCAAAAGACTAACATTCTACGTGTCTTTTGGCTTTTGCCAGTCAGATTGTTGATAGACCACCCTTGCAGTTAAATTTGTATCAGCAATTTTGTTTTGATTAGAGGGATTTGAGGAATTAGCTATGATGCTGTCTTTTAATAAGAGACTTCCAAAACTATTCCATACCTTCTCACATTGTTTATATTATGAACATGGAGCGTATGCAGGTGGTAAGCGAGCAAAGGGGGGGTTTAGCACATGGAGGTAGAGGTACAAGAGAAGTGCTCACCTTCCAGTGCTGGCGACAACCACGCAGGCCAGCGGATCGTCAGTTTTGCTAGGGACCGTCAGGCTGTCATCGCTGGGTCAAGGGCCCTGTGAATCTAAGTAACGAACATCGTCGCCAATTGTCCTTCAGTGGGTTACTGCAAACCTGTTTAGCAAGTTCTTCTCCTGTCCTCGCAGTTCACGGCCCAAATGTCGTCATCAGCATCATCAGGCATCTGTCAACATGAAAGGGCAGCCAAATGTCAAATTGTGTGTACCCACCACTAGTGGATAATCCATTTTCTGAAGACCTCATTGAGTGACTCAAAATGCGGTTGGGGTAAGAAGGCATTGTTAAAAGATCAAGAGGCCAAAAAGGATGATTTTCTATGCTCTGACGCCAAGTTATCTGATGCCATCAGAGGAGGTGAGGAAGCCGTCTATCGGCAAAAATCCCGGGCGGTCGGCAACGCCTTGCAGTGCCCTTGCTTGTAGCCGCAGCTTCTGGGGCTGCTGAAAGTCAGGACGACCAAGTCACCTGTGTTTGGATGCTGATGATGATGATGACGACATTGCGGATCCATCCTGGTCTTTTCGCAGATTTGCTTGCCGAGCGCTTCAATCAGTGGAGAGGTGGAGACGATGGGGTAGTGTCAATACGGGTCCCCCACAAAAAATGGGGAAAGAGGGCGGGTCGCAGAAGTCCGACTGAAATGATTCCGCAGCCCACGGTGGTCAGCGCAAACCCCGCCTCTCGCTCTTTCGCGTAAAAAAGATCCAGGACCTATCAGCCTGGGCCTTCTTTGGAGCAAGCCTCTGCATTTCACCCTGCGTATTGTAATATGCCGCCTTGCCGTAAACGATAAGTAGAGGCATGAAACCTTAGTGGTTACACCACACCAACATGTCTAGTCACTTGCAGCGAATGCAGAGTTGAAATGGAAGGACACTTGGCAAAAAAGGGCCAGACGACGCCGGGCCTCCAACCACTGTCACACCCTCTGTCTCCGCCTCCTCCTCCTCCGCCACCACAAGCTTTCCCTCAGCTGCCATGTCTCTCAGAGTCATGATCGGGGGATCAAGCCTCCGCTTCAGCCTCCACCGTCGCCCGAGTACCACCAGCACCACCAGAGCCCATCCTACCCTTCTCCTTCCGCCAGTTTGACGACCTGCACGCCGTACAGCGGCCAGTCTAGCAGCCAGCCTTCTGTCTTCCAGGTTTGGGAGCAGAAGAAACACTTTAACCCAAAACATCCCAAGGCCAAAAGCCCCGAAGTCGGCATTGCCAGGGGTTTTGGCTTGGAAATGTTGCCTTTCCGTCTGGTGGACCGATGGGTTCCGCCACGTCATGGCCTCGCTTGCCCCCAATACCAGATGCCCAGCAGGCATTTCTTTGCCCGAAAAGCCGTCCCTGCCCTGGCCAGCCACGTGTCATTAAAAATTTCAAGCGCGTTGTCTGCATCTGTGTCCGTAAATGTCCATCTCACCACCGGGCACATGGACTAGTAAGCACGGCCAAGGCCGTATTTTCTCTGTGGACAGCTCACTGGGTGAGCTGGGTGGATGTCTCTGGGTGTGACGGTGGATCTCAGGCTCGGCGCAAGTCTTCAAAACCGCAGGGATGGTGCAGGGCTCTTTCCCCCAGGTCCTCTGGTGGCATCACGGGGCCCAGAGACACCAGGCCGTGTTGAAATTAATCTGCCTTGGAGACCGTCCACACACAGGTCAGGAGACTGTGGATGGCTTTTAAGCAACGAGGACCGAGCGTGGCTGGGTGACAAGAAACTTGTGCCAGGCAAGGTGGTGTGCGATAACGGGCGAAATTGCTGGCCCCTTAAGATCGGTAGGCTGGAGCACATCCCTTGCCTGGCACATGTCATGAACCCTTTTCGTCCCGAAATTTTAAAAGCTACCGGGTCTGGACTGCCTGCTGAGAAGGCTCGAGGTCTGAGTTCGCACTTCGCCGTTCGCACCCTGCTTCGTCCCGCCTGGCTGCGTT
>JAODAL010077752.1:0-13159 GCA_025379985.1 Phyllomedusa bahiana | reverse complement strand
TGCTTTTTAAAAAAATTTAATTAACTTTGCAAAAAGTTTTGTGTAAATAGCCCTATGGTTTTGGGAATACGGCTCTTATATAGACGCACAGAAAGTATCGTACATGGTTCTAGATATCAAACAGACCCATTGCAGTCTGGTTTTGCATTATGTGATGATGTGAAGGAAGCAGAAAAATGGGCCAAGTATAAGGATCTCAGGAGCCCTAGGCCAAAAAGTGAGAGATTTTCTTTTGCCTGTACTCCAAAAGATGTTGGTGCTTAGCGGAAAGGGCATTGGTGGTCCCTTGTATCTATTGTAGATTAATCCAGGAGATACAAAATGGACAAAAAAGTCAAGTAAATCTTTATTAACACACTTACAAATTAACGCCTCCCATGACCATAAAATTTTTAGTATTCTGTCTACATAGTCATGTAAGGGCTTATTTTTTGCAGGACAAGATGTACTTTTTAATGCTGCCAGACTATACTGGGAAACTGGAAGATTTTACGACTTTCAATCTTCGGTATAAATGATGTCTTATCTGTATTCTGCAGGTGGGTACGAGCCCAGTGACACCAAACAAGAATGGGTTTTCGTTGTGTTTTAGTCCTGTAAAAAACATACACTTTCTATTTTTTAAATTTGAGCTACAGCTGAGGCTAATATTTTTGTTTCTTTTGTTTTTTCACCTATAGACCTGAGTGAGGGTGTATCTTTGTGGGCTGAAGTGAACCAAAAAAACTAAATTTTGCCATTTGAAATTAATTTTCTTCTATGGTGTTAAGCGTTTGGGATAAATTATGTTCTATTATTAATGATTGAACTTTTAGGGACTTGGAGACTCCAATTATGTGTCACTTTTTATTGTTTATTATTTGTAAAATGGCAAAAGGATGGTCATTTAATTTAATTTGACTTAATACTTTTCATTAATTTTTATACTTAAACATTTTTTTTTTTAATTTGACATTAAGTACCTTTAGACTATTTGACCATTAGGGGGTGCGACCCTTCTGCATTGCATATATAGCTTTTAGCGACATGTGTCAGCTACAATTAGCAGCTAATACCAACCGGAGTAATCCCACTAAATAGGAATTTACCAGAACCAGGATGTACCGGTATGTCCTGTGTCTATAAGGGGTTAAAGTAAATAGAACTACCCTTTGTCAAACATGGTCATACACCCACTAAATAATTACCAGTCCACCTCGTTATAGGTCCATGGCCCACATAAGTGACATATGGGTCCCTAACTTATTATAACAGAAGCTAGCTTCAGAAGTAAACGCTTTAGATTGAGGGCACCATCGCAAGATCAGAATGTCCTATCACCTGTCTAGCTCATGGTCTGAATTTATCATCCGAAAACCTCAAAGCGGTTGTACTATGGAGTCTCCTAAAGGGGTTGCCTCACTACATTGATTCATCTTATCGCACACCTGTTTTCTTGGTTTCATTTTTAAATTCAGGCACGTGTTTACTGGCTTCTTCTGGCCTGCAGTGATGAGCTGCTGAGGACACCAGGTCTGTAGCTATAGCAACCAGCACTGGCAGCCTATCAGGAGAGATCGAACAGGTCTGTAGCTATAGTGAACACAGCACTAGGCAGCACTGTCAGGTAGATCATACTGGTCTGTAGCTTTAAGCAAACCAGCACTAGCAGCCTATCAGGCAGAGATTGAAAGGTCTGTAAGCTATAGCGACCAGCACTGGCAGCCTGTCAGGAGAGATCGAATACATGGTCTGTAGCTATATTAGCGACCAGCACTGCAGCCTTTAAGGATAGATCAAACAGGTTGTAGCTATAGCAAACCTAGCACTAGGCCAGCCTTATCAGGAGTGATTGACAGGTCTCGCTAGCCATTGTGACCTGTGGAGAGAATGCAGCCATAAAAGAGGGGATATCCAGGATTCGGTAGGACACTATTAATGGACAATATTGCTAAGTGACTGATTTACTAATGTTAACTTAACAAAGCAGCAATCCGCTTGTAGTTGAGACATCCCCTTTAAGTCAACTAAGGACTCATCGGGTTGACCAAATCCAGCTTCTCTCACCTCTCCTTGACGGAGGAAGCTGCATCTAGTCAAACATTTTACCTGCTCTGAATATATCACCCCGAAACTCCTTAAAGAAGCCCCATGGAGACAGTCCATTCATGTAATGTACAGGATCGATGTTATTGGCCATTACTCATGTTTTAGAATGGTTGTTATAGCTGCTATAGAAATAAGATGTGTTGCTTTACATCTAAGTTCTCCTGACCCTGGAGTAAACTGTGTGCTGTTGTTCTAAGTATGTGAAAACTTCTGTCTAAGTAGAACTAAGCTGAATTAACCCCTTCACGCAAATGGAAGTGCCAGTATGTCCTCGAGATCAGTGCATGAAGTCAGTGGTATATTACAGCTGCGCCGCCAGTAACCAAGAGAGTTTGCTTCGCTTACCGCCAATTAACTCCTTCGCTGCTGCCGCCGATCGCAACCGCAACAGGTAAGGGAGAGACAGAGGGAAGGGGCTCCTTCTGTGTCACCAACAGAGCACCCGTGACGCGATCGTGGCTCCATTGGCTTACCTGATAGCCCCCGAAGTCTAACTGGACTGTTCCCATAGATAATGGACAGCGCAGTCCCACTAGTACAGTACAGACATCATATTTATTTCTGCTGCTGATAACAGCGACTGACAGTTTGGATGAAGTCAAGTCCCCTATAGGGACAAGTCAAGTGTACAAATTTAATTTTTTTTTTTTATAAAAGTAAAAACATAGATGTTGCCCTTTTCCCTTTACAATAAACTAATCACCCCCCAAAAAAAATAAAAGCACACAGTATTTAGGATTCCGGTCTGTAACGACCCTAGCTAGAGATGGTCGCGGAATTGATTCCTGAACGAAGGGAATTCGGTTTAGAATTTCAGGAAAACCTTCGGTTCGGACGAAGTCGAACTTTGGGGTACTATCGGGGAGTGAACGAAAGTGTTGTTGTGATTGATTTAAATGGTATGCTGAGCACATGGCGCGACATGGGGCAAAGCACTCTGGGATGAAGAAGGGTCATAAGCCTGCATGTCGTGCAGTGTTGAAGGCCAATCAGAGACCGGGGGATTCTGTGTCGTCACCGCACTATATTAAGGATGAGCGAGCCGCTGGGAGCTCACAATCTCTCACATGTTAATGACAGGGTAAGGTGCATACTGCCCTGGCGGGTGATAGCCGCCTTTCTGATAGAAACTGATTTTTATACAGCGATTTCTGGGGGGTGTCTCAGCTTGTCTCTGAGGGACGGTTCTCAGGTTATTGTGTGGTGGGCGGTGTGTTGGGGGTGTTGGATCGGTTTGACTGGGTTGCGTCCAATGCAAGCGGCATGTGTATGGACATAGTTCCTATGGCGGGTATGCTTAGCCTCGTTCCTGTGGGGGTGTTCATTTAAGAAACAGAGTTTTTACAATCTAACAAATACCACTTCATTTTTGGTGCTTGAATTCTTTGGCGCAATTTACATCAAGGGGTTAATAAGCGTTGTTTTGCTGGTGTGCTGACAATAATAAAACCGTCTTTTTCAACGCCTCAATTATATATAATATTTTTTTGGGAGCCTAATTCACCAAGCAAAGGCAAAATTACAATGTAATCTCTTGTTGGGTGGCGTAGGAAAACACGCAATTTGTAACACGTCTATAGTACGTGTGCTGGCTCAATTTCTTTGGGCAATTTACATCCCTAGGGGTTAATTAAGCGTTTGTTTTTTGGTGTGCTGACAAAATTTAAAACCGGTTTTTTCTAACGCCATTTAAGAGTGTATATATTTTTGTTGGTAGCCTAATTCACATTGCAAAGGCAAAGTACAAACTGTTATATCTTGGTTAGTGGGGCGTTGGAATACTCGCCATTGTGTTACTCTGCTACGTTAGTTTGGGGCGGCGTCTATAAGTCTGTGGCGCTTGTTACATCCAGGGGTGTTGGTAGCGGTGGGTGGATGGGGGTGCTGTAACATATTGTTTTTGGAAGGGAGTGATTAGAATTTGGCTGTGTGTTGGGGGGGGTGGACGTTGTATAATTGATTGGCTTAGGTAATAGGGTTAATGACGCAGAGAGGGGACTCTCCGCCGGTTTGACTTGGATTGGTTGTGTCTGTTGTTGGTGGTGAGAGTGAGGATTCAGTTGTTTTTAATTTGCCTCTTGTGCTTGGGTAGTTTAGGATACCAAAACAAAAAAGTATTTTATATGTGGCATAGTTGGGTGGTATATAATAAAGACGGTTTTTTTTTGTCAGCAACCAGCATTACTTTCTTAACAACGACTGATTAGGTTTTACCAAACGCGAGGCTTGGAATGGTATTATGGCCGCCTAAAATTTGAGCCGCATCAAACTAAATTGAAGCCAAGTTGTCAGGTGTTACCAAGTGGTGGTTTTCTATCGCAACTACTTCTAAGAGTTGTGAAGAGATTACAGTTCTTTTGTAATTTGCCTCTTGCTTGTTTAATTAGGCTACCAAAAAAAGATTTATATATTTGGCGTTAGGAATGAACAATAGAACGGTTTATGTTTTTTTGTCAGCCACACCAAGCACCCAAAACGTCGCTTCTTAATTAACCTTCTGGATGTAAAATGTGCGCCAAAGGAGGAAATTTATTTGCTAGCCGCCAAACTAAGAGGAGTGGTACTAATTGGTGTTTTCTCGCCACACACAACAAGTGAATTACTGTTGGTTAATTTGCCTTTGCTTGTGTGATTTAGGCTTCCAAAAAAAATATATATAATATTTGGGTTGGTTGGAAAAAACAAACAAGAACGGTTTCTTAATTTTTCAGTCCCCAGCCACACACACAGCAACAACGCTTAAATTAACCCCTGGATGTAAATTGCGCCAAAGAATCCTGCAGGCCAAAAAATGAAGTGTATTTTGTATTGTAAAACGCTGTTTCTTTAAATGAAGTAACAGGAACTGGCTCTTAGATTCCCACTTGGATATTGAATGTATATGCAGCTGCAGTGGACGCACACTGGATTTCAGATCCAAGTACCCCAAAAAAAAAATCAGAAATTGCACCATTCAGGAACAGTCTATGGAGACGATGCTGGAACCCACATGAAATCGTGTATTAAAAAATCAGTTCTTCTAGAAAGGCATATCACCCGCAGCAGCTTCCTTCCCTGTCATGTACAGTGAGAGGTATGTGTGAAGCTCCCGCGGCTGGCGCCGGTACTTTTAGTGCGGTGACGTCACAGAATCCGCCGGTCTCTGATTGATCGTCTCTGCACGTGATGCAGGGCTATGCCCTTCTTCTCCTCCCAGAGTGCTTATGCCCCATGTAGCGCCATGTGCTCGCAGCATTGTATCAATCAAATAAGCAACTTCGTTCACCCGATGTACCACCAAAGTTCGACTATCGGTTCCGACGAAGTTTTTCCTGAAAAATTCTAAAACGAATATCCATTCGTTAGATTCATTCGCACATCTGCTAGCTAGGTCGTTACAGACGCGGCAATCCTAAATATGTGTGCTTTATTTATTTTTTGGGGGGTGATTAGTTTATTGTAAAGGGAAAAGGGCAACATCTATGTTTTTACTTTTATAAAAAAAAAAATTAAATTTGTACACTTGACTTGTCCCTTATAGGGACTTGTTTACAATCATCTGCTGATCGCTGTGTTTCTACACAGAAATAATAGATGTCTGTACTGTTCTGTGTGACTGAGCTGTCATTATCATGGGAACTGTCAGTTAGACTTCCAGGGCTATCAGGTAAGCCAATGGAGCCACGATCGCGTCACGGGTGCTCTGTTGGTGACACAGAAGGAGCCCTGTCATCTCTGTTCTCTCCTTAGCCTGTTGCGGTTGTGATCTGCGCTGTAATGGCAGCAGAGATGGAGTTAATTGGCGGTAGCGAAGCAAACATCTTCTACTGGTTTATGGGCGGCGCAAGTGTAATATTCTCACTGACTTCTTGTGCACTGATCTCTAGGACATAGCTGGCAACGTCCATTTGCGTGTGAAGGGGTTAAAATTTCAGCTTAGTTGATACTTTAGACAGAAGTTTTGCAATATTTGATCAAACTGCACACAGTTTACTCCAGGGTCAGAGAGAATTAGAGAGTAAGCAATACATTCTTGATGTCTATTAGCAGGTATAAATACCATTCTAAAAACATGAGTTAAATGGCCAATAAAATCGTATCCTGTACATTTACATGAGAATGGACTGTCTCCATGGGGCTTCTTTAAGGAGTTTCGGGGTGATATATTCAGAGCAGGTAAAATGTTTGACTAGATGCAGCTTCCTCCGTCAAGGAGAGGTGAGAGAAGCTGGATTTGGTCAACCCGATGAGTCCTTAGTTGAACTTTTAAGGGGATGTTCTTACATAGGATTGCTGCTTTTCTAAGTTAACATCTAGTTATAATCAAGTCAATTGGCAATATGTGTCCATTAATAGGGTCACTACCGATCCTGGATATCCCCTCTTTTATGGGCTGCATTAGCTCCTCAAGGTTCACTATGGCTTACAGACCTGTTCAAACTCTCCTGAAAGGCTGCTATTGTGCTGGTTGCTATAGCTAGAAGGACTGTTTGAGCATCGCTGAAAGCATGCCAGTGCTGGATGTCTATAGCTACAGATGTGCTATTGATTCTCTCTGACAGGTGCCAGTGCTGGTCGCTTTAGCTACTGACCTGTTCAATCTCTTCCTGATAGGATGCTAGTGTGGTTGCTATAGCTACAGACCAGTTTGATCTATCCTGACAGGTGCAGTGCTGGTTCACTATAGCTACAGACCTGTTCGATCTTCTGATAGGTGCCTGGTGTGGTTGCTATAGCTACGATGTGTCCTAGCACGTCTTCATGCAGGCCAGAGAAAGCCAGAAACACGTGCCTGAATTTAAAACATGAATCCAAGAAAACATGTGTGCGATAAGATGAATCAATGTTGTGATGGCAACCTTTAGGAGACTCATGTACAACCGCTTTGAGGTTTACGGATGATAAATTCAGACCATGAGTCTAGGGACAGGTGATTAGGACATTTGATCTTGCAGGGAATGGTGCCGTCAATCTAAAGCAGGTTTACTTTGAAGCTGTTCTGTATAATAAGTTAGGGACCCATATCTCACTTATGTGGGCCATGGGACGTACTAAGTGGTGAACTGGTAATTATTTAGTGGGTGTATGTCCATGTTTGACCCAAAGGGTAGTTTCATTTACTTTAAACCCTTTTTATAGACACAGGAACTTTACCGGTACATCCTGGTTCTGGTAAATTCTCTATTTAGTTGGATTACTCCGGTTGTTATTAGCTGTAATTGTAGTGACACATGTACGTAAAATGCTATTTATGCAATGCGAAGGGTCGCACCCTAATGGTTCAAATTGTATAAGGTATAATGTCAATAAAAAAAAAAAAATGTTTAAGTTAAAAATAATGAAAAGCATTAAGTCAAATTAATTTAAAATGACCTTCTTTTCTGCCATTTTACAATAATAAACAATAAAAAGTGACACATCTTGGAGTCTCCAAGTCCTAATAAGTTCAATCATTATTAATAGAAACTTAATTTATCCCAAACGTTAACCACCATAGAAGAAAATTAATTTCAATGGAAAATTTAGTTTTTTTGTTTCAATTCAGCCCACAAAAGGTACACCCTCACCAGGTTTATAGGTGTTGAAAAACAAAGAAACAAAAATATTATGCTCAGTGTAGCTCATAATTAAAAAAATAGAAAGTGTATGTTTTTTTACAGGACTCTAAAAACACAACGAAAAACCCATTCTTGTTTGGTGTCACTGGCGCTCGTAACCACCTGCAGAATTACAGATAGACATCATTTATACAGGAAGGATTGAAGGTCGTTTAAATCTTCCAGTTTCCAGTATAGTCTGGCAGCATTAAAAAGTAATCATCTTGTCTGCAAAAATTAAGCCCTTAACTGGGACTATCGTAGACAGATACTAAAAATTTTATGGTCATGGGAGCGTTTATTTGTAATGTGTTAATTAAAGATTTATTGACTTTTTTGTCCTTTTGTATCTCCTGATTACTTACAATAGATACCAAGGACCACAATGCCCTTTCCCTAAGCACCAACATCTTTTGGAGTACAGGGCAAAAGAATATCTCTCACTTTTTGCCTAGGGATCATGAGATCCTTTATACTTGGCCCATTTTTTGCGTCCTTCCTATCTCATCACATAATGCAAAACAGATCTGCAATCGGGTCTGTTTGATATCTAGATCCTGTAGATAATTTTGTGCGTCTATTTAAGAGCCGTTTTCCAAACATAGGGATTTTACACAAAACTTTTTGCAAAGTTTAATTAACTTTTTAAAATGCATTGCAGCAGTAAACTGGTTGCACAGTCTACCAAAACCTTAAGTTATGGCTTTTGGAAGGCAAGGAGGGAAAGGGAGGTTGAACTGTTTGTTTACCTTTGAGTCCTGCTGGCAGTAGTAATTGGAGCAGAGGACAGCAGTTCAGAGCTGGGGGCTTTTGTATTGTATAAAAATCATGACTGCAGCTCTTTACAACTTACACAGTGACTCTTGGGTCCTTGCTATCATCATTTTCATGACAAAAAGTACAGAGCTGGGGAGATTACACACGTATGACAGCACAATGTCTCCAGTGTAATCTGTGGAGGGAAGAAGTCCTATGATTGTAATGCAGTTGGGGACTTGTAGAAAGATCTGTTTGAAGAATATGACACTCACAAGCAGGAAGTTTTCACTGCCAAAAGTTGATCTCTATAATTGTGGAATAAGGAGCAAAAGAAAACACATGATGGTAGTAGATGAGCTTTTACTTTATTCATATAATGCTGTTTACAGTGTTCTTTAAACCCCGAATAACCCCTTTAACATGGCAGCTATGGAAGCCTTCATTAGGCTTCTAGCTGCTATGGTAATCAAACGGCACCCCACGATCTTGCCGGACGAGGCAGGAACAGAGCGCCTTACCGACAGTGGGATGTAACCATACGTAAGGGGTTAATTTTTGAGGTCATCCCCTTTATTTATTCTCATAATACAGATGTATTAAAGAACTTCCCGTTTCTTCTAATTACTTTACTGGCTGTAGCAATGAACCAAGCCAAGCTTCCACTGATACACATGACGGCAATTAATTTAGTCTTAAACTTCAATCTCATCCTGTTTAGACCAATATAAGAAACATTGCACGAATGTCCGAAAATTGCTACAATGCAGAATAGATGACAAATAGCATTCTAAAAGACGAAAGCCCATTCATCCTTCCCCAATAGCGGTTTTATTTATCACTATTAGGAAAGTAATAGAGGAACAAGAGACGACTGGAATATTCATCTGTAACAGTACACCATGTATCTACAACACAGCTAAATGGTGCGGCTTGTAGGGAAATGCTCTGTGACAACAATCGGCATTAATCTCACTTATATTTTCCATCATCTTCGTGGATAGGGGTCATACTGGTGGTTGTGGGCTTTGCAGAACGCTACTGAAAAAGCTATTAGAGCCTTAGCTGTACCTTCATCAGATAGGGTTTCCAACTTTTATGAACTGATGCACAAACATCGACACAGAAGCCAAATCTACAATGGATTTTAGTGGTCAGAATACTTAAAAATAAGACTTACGAGCTCTGATTTTTATTTTTTTTATGTTATTTTTGTGTTTTTTTTGGCAGAGGACCATGTCTGGTAAAATGAAGTTTTTGATTTTTAGCAAATGAATGGAACCCAAAAAGTAATTCAATGTGATATCTGTATCCTCAATCCTTCAAGTATAGGCGATAAAGTTTCTGTTCAATAAATTTATGGATTTGGAACCTTAAGGCAACAATTGAATATTTTAATCTTGGACAATCCCATGGAATGCTACAACTTCCCAAAGTCTTACTTACATCAACAATAACATGCAGGAATCCATGGAACTAATGGTGATAAGTACAGTCTGAAAATTGAAAACTTGATTCAATCGCAAAATAGACAAAAATTGGGAGAGAAGGCACCAGTTTTCACTGCCAAGATTGAGGTTTTGGACCTATACCAACAAGGTTACCATTACAGGCTCTAGAATACAGTCAATAATAACCATGAAATGTATGAGGTGCAACATTTCATATGATAAATTCATTTAGCCGTTGCAGAGATGAGTCCACCAGTACATTTCTAAGGCCATTGCTGTTCTAAACAAACATTATGGACCCCCGGGCATAGCAGTGCAGTGGGCCCTGACCAAATACATGACATAACACCAGGCGATGCCTCTAGCCACGTCATGACACCACAGAAGGCCATTCCTCTAAGCACACCCATATCATCATGCCGCCTAGCTCAGGATGCCCCTACTGAAGTCTTACAGGCAGTTTGCAGCCTATAAGACTAATTGGCAGAGCAGGGAGCCAATAGCTTCCTGCTTCCCCATAGTCTTTGTCTGTTTACCCTAAGGGTGAGTCTACACGGTGTATTGAGGCCTGTACCTGTACATGCTGCAATATGCCTGCTGCTGAAAGTACAAACTAGCTAGCTGGCTTCCCATACACAGACCCCTTCCTTGGCGCGCAAGCGCCTGAAAGAAATGACTTATCACTTCTTTTTATGGGCTTGTACTGTGGACCGGGGAATAAGCCTGCTTATCATAGCACTTAATGAATGCTTTGATTTGACCATATTTGCCGGGCGTACTTTGTTTGCTTCAGGTCTCATTGACCACATGATCCTCCAAGTTTCTTGTTTCAGGACCATCCAAAAACTTTTTTATTTTTTTTAAAAACCTACTGATGCCAGTTTGCGATTTGGTGGAACCTGAATCTTACAAGGATATTACGGCGACAAGGTTCTATGTCTCTAGAGCCAGGTGGATTCTAAGGATAAGGCATCTAGACATACCGCTTTCAGCATTTCTCACAGATGGAAAAAACTCACAAGAGTGGTGGTGTAAGGCCGCTATGAGGTTGAACATGAAGGAAGAAATCTACTATGGATACTGCAATCTGTCCCATTCCTATACCGGATTACCACTGGACTGATTTACATCTGGGGTGTTGTGGAGGTTTTGGCATATTTGCGGCTCTCCCCAATCCGAAGTTGGGTTTCTCTTGGATTTTGTTTCCATTGGATTACTTTCTTTGGAATTTGTGAGTTGCTTGCTTATATTGGATATCTTAGTAAGTGTTAACTGTTGATATTTTTGCGCATGTTTTTTCTTTCATAAGGTCTCAGAGAAACATTTGTTATATTGTTTATAGTGAAATCTCAAAGATTTCTGAAGGGGGAGTGTCATGTCCCATGATCTTATGGTTCATATTCAGTATTGTAATTTCTATTTACTGATTTATATTGTTCTTAAGTTTGTCCTCATTCTTCCTGTATGTTGCTCTGAGATATTCAGTCCTCCTTCTTCTAAGCATTTTTCAATCTTTCTGTCTGTTAAGCACTGTTAATCTCTTTCTCTGCATCAGCTCTGTAAAGTTATCATCTTTTACTATACTTTGGTTGTAAACTAACAAGTTCAGCTGGAATAAACTCCTGTTGTTCTTCATACACGCGAGCAGTTGAGTTGTCGCTGATTGACAAGATTACTGAAGTATGTTCTCTACAGTTCAATACAACTTCTTACCACTTGGGCCTGATGAACTTCACTTTGCGTCAGCGTATTGGAGTCAAATTAGTGAAAAGAATTGGTTAGAGAGACAAGTATAAGCGTCACAGCATGGTCGTATAGCAGAGGATTAGCCACTATTACAGCATGCAGTGGTGGTGTGTGACAGTGACAAGCAACGCGTCCAGTCTGCGAGTGTGTATAGCAGCTAAGCTCACACCACGTGCTTTAACAGGCAAGATATCCTATTCTCCATTCTTATCTCCTGTCTGTGTTACTTCATGGTCTGCAGGCAGCACACTCACAGTGACCAGTACAGCTGCAAGATAATAGGAATCCTATCCCCAAACCTAGTGAGAGAGCAAAACGCCATTGTCTAACCTAATGGAAGGTCGGAGAGAATCTTGAAAGAATAAAAAGTGGAAATCTTCTGAGCTAATGATCATGGGAAAATAATGCTTAGTTTTATCTCCCACATCTCACCGGGTGTAGTAATGATGCCTACTAGGGAAGGAGCCGCTAGGACAACTTCTGCCAATGTATAACCACTATACCATTAAAAGTTCGATTACTGTGATGTTTTACAGAAAGCTTAATACCAGATTCTTACAAGAATTGCTCAGCTTCAGAGCTTAATATTGAAGTGAAAACTTTGAAATATGTGAAACTAAGTCCAAATTAGTGTCAAGAACAAGCAACTGCAGAAACCATTATCCTATGTTTTCCAAATTACTAAGCATTCAAAAGATCTTCTAAGTCACGATATTCAAGATATTTACGTCAGTGAACAGGCATAAGAGCAACGTGCGAAAGCTGAGGCTACTAGATTACAAGCAGAGTTTGCACAAAAAGGGCATCTGTGGATGCAGAGAACAGACAAAAAAAGTGCATTGTGGAAGCAGAAACAGCACAAAAAAGGGCATCTGTGGAAGCAGAGACAGCACAGAAAAGGGCATCTGTGGAAGCAGAGACAGCACAGAAAAGGGCATCTATGGAAGCAGAGATACAGGGGCGTTGCTAGGGTCCTAAAACATCCGGGGCTCGGGCCCTTTGTGTTTTTCTGGGTAGGGCTGGGGTTTCACTCGTATTTTTTCGTTTGGGGGCCCCTCATTGTTAAACTGCGGAATGTTTTTTGTGACAGAGAAAAAACACTTTTGTCATCTAATTTTCTGAAATCTCACACAGATCGTACATCTCCTCAGCAGTCATGTACAGTAAGTTCACCAATGAAAATTTACTTTTTCAGAAGCTTTCACCTTCATATGACAATGCCCCCTAAACAGTTCACCAATACGATTCACCGATACAAGGAGCTTATCTACCAGACAAGTGATGTTACTAAAACCCTCCCTACAAACCCAAGACCCAAAAACTTATTACTTCTTAAGGCTCAAATAATTCCTGCAGGACCTGAGCCGACGCAACCACCATATGTGACTATCCGCTGTAAACAGGCTCTGATTACATATACCCCGCCATACAGTGACCAGATAGTGGTAGATACAAGTGTATGTCGCTCTGCAGAATATAAGTGATTACACTACAGTTACATTTGGTGGACTCACGGAGACTGTTCTTTTGAATTAAGCGTCG
>JAODAL010077751.1:0-13159 GCA_025379985.1 Phyllomedusa bahiana | reverse complement strand
TTAAAGCTTAAAAACGAACGAGCTTTAAATGTACCTCTCAGTCCCCCAGTATGGGCTTTTCAGGGGGTGACGGCTGCAAAATGCGGTAAAAAGATTTCGGCTACTGAAACGGGAGGGAGCGTTCTAAAAAAAAAGTTGATCTATTAAAATCTTTTAAATCCCTTCCGCTGAACATGGTAGAAAAAAAAAAAATTCAAACGCCCAAAATTTTTTTTTTTGTTCATTTAAAACGCCCTAAAAATTGGGAAAAAAAAAGTGATCAAAAAACTCACATATATTCCAAACTGGTACCAATAAAAAGTGCACTTCAGGCCGCAAACGATGCCTCCTCGATAAGGTCCATAGATAGAAGCACAAAAATATTGGTCGCAAAATGGCGGCGCCGAGCGGGGGCGAAATTTTCAAAAATACAAAATGTTTGGAATTTTTTTTTACGGAATTTTTTTTATAACATAACGAAAACCCTACATGTTTGGTATTGGCGGATGCGTATCAACCTGCAGAATACAGAGAACATGTCATTTTTACTGGAGAGTGAACGCAAAAAGCAAAATTCCCACAAACATGGCGCAAGTACGTTTTTTTCCCATTTTGCCCCACTTGGAATGTGTTTGCGGTTCTCCAGTATATTCAATGGTAATAGGAATAACACCATTAGAAAGTCCATCTTATCCCGCAAAATAAAAGCCCTCGATGTGGTCTATGTAGGTGGAAAAATAAAAAAGTTATGGCTCTGAGAAGGCGAGGAGGGAAAAAATGAACGTTGCTTTTCTAATGTAAAATTTGAGATGTTCATAAAAATTTGGTTCTGATTTTTAGATTTTTCTTCTTTTCTTACGAAATACTTTAAAAAAATACTTTTATATTGTGCGTTAATCTTCATTCATCACAATGTGGGTCCGTGGGTCGGCCTTTATTCTACACACAGCAATAGCGGTCACTGCGCAGGGCTCGCTGGGAGTTGTGGTGCACCAAGCACGATCACTGACATAGTTCCTATTCACTGACACATTGGGGCGGCCATTGTGACGGTTTTGCGCCTACTTTTACGTACAAATCTGGTGCGACGCCCCCACAGCACCCCCTGTGTGGAGCCTGGGGCAGAGTGCACCAACGTGGGGCGTACGAGGCCTCAGCCAGGTTTATGGGCTCTCATCATCCTAGAATACCGGCCCTATTTATACAGGCCGCCCTGTGGGTGGGCGCATCACCAATATCAGTACCTCTGATTGCTGCCTCTCTCCCTCCATTCCCCCTCGTCTCTCTCATCCATTGTCTCTCTCTCCCTCCATCCCCCTCTGTCTCTCTCCCTCCATTCCCTTCTGTCTCTCTCCCTCCATTCCCTTCATCCTCTGTCTCTCTCCCTCCATTCCCCTCTGTCTCTCCCTCCACTACCCCTCTAATCTCTCGCTCTCTCCTCACTCTTCCCTCTGTCTCTCTCCCTCCAGTCCCCTCTGTCTCTCTCCCTCCATTCCCCTCTGTATCTCTCCCTCCATTCCCCTCTGTCTCTCTCCCTCCATTCCCCTCTATATATCTCCCTCCATTCCCCTCTGTCTCTCTCCCTCCATTCCCCTCTGTCTCTCTCCCTCCATTCCCCTCTGTCTCTCCCTCCATTCCCTCTGTCTCTCTCCCTCCATTCCCCTCAGTCCATTCCCCCCCATTACCCCTCTGTCTCTCTCCCTCCATTCCCCTCTGTCTCTCTCCCTCCATTCCCCTCTGTCTCTCTCCCTCCATTCCTCTCTCCCTCCATTCCCCTCTGTCTCTCTCCTCCATTCCCCTCTGTCTCTCCCCTCCATTCCCCTCTGTCTCCCTCCCTCCCATTCCCTCTGTCTCTTTCTCCTCATTCCCCTCTCTCTCTCCCTCCATTCCCCACTGTCTCTCTCTCCCCTCCAATTTCGTCTGTTCACTCTCCCTCCAATTCCCCTCTGTCTCTCCTCCATTTCCCCTCTGTCCCTCTCCTCCATTCCCCCACTGTCTCTCTACCGCCATCCCCTCTCCTGTCTGCTCTCCTCACATCCCCCTCTGTCTCTCTCCCTCCATTCCCTTCTGTCTCTCTCTCTCCCTCCATTCCCTTCATCCTCTGTCTCTCTCCCTCCATTCCCCCTCTGTCTCTCCCTCCATTCCCCCTCCTATCTCTCTCTCCCTCCTTCCCCCCCTCTCTCTCTCCCTCATTCCCCTCTCTCTCTCTCCCTCCATTCCCCTCTATCTCCCTCCATCCCCCTCTGTCTCTCTCGCTCCATTCCCCTCTATCTCTCTCCCTCCATTCCCCTCTGTCCTTCTCCCTCCATCCCCTCTGTCTCTCTCCCTCCATTCCCCTCTGTCTCTCTCTCCCTCCATTCCCCTCTGTCTCTCCCTCCATTCCCCTCTGTCTCTCTCTCCATTCCCCTCTGCCTCTCTCCCTCCATTCCCCTCTGTCTCTCTCCCTCCATTCCCCTCTGTCTCTCTCCCTCCATTCCCCTCTGTCTCTCTCCCTCCATTCCCCTCTGTCTCTCTCCCTCCATTCCCCTCTGTCTCTCCCTCCATTCCCCTCTGTCTCTCTCTCTCCATTCCCCTCTGTCTCTCTCCCTCCATTCCCCTCTATATCTCTCCCTCCATTCCCCTCTGTCTCTCTCCCTCCATTCCCCTCTGTCTCTCTCCCTCCATTCCCCTCTGTCTCTCTCCCTCCATTCCCTTCTGTCTCTCTCCCTCCATTCCCTTCATCCTCTGTCTCTCTCCCTCCATTCCCTTCTGTCTCTCTCCCTCCATTCCCCTCTGTCTCTCCCTCCATTCCCCTCTGTCTCTCTCCCTCCTTTCCCTTCTGTCTCTCTCCCTCCATTCCCCTCTGTCTCTCTCCCTCCATTCCCCTCTATCTCCCTCCATCCCCCTCTGTCTCTCTCGCTCCATTCCCCTCTATATCTCTCCCTCCATTCCCCTCTGTCTCTCTCCCTCCATTCCCCTCTGTCTCTCTCCCTCCATTCCCCTCTGTCTCTCTCCCTCCATTCCCCTCTGTCTCTCTCCCTCCATTCCCCTCTGTCTCTCTCTCCATTCCCCTCTGTCTCTCTCCCTCCATTCCCCTCTGTCTCTCTCCCTCCATTCCCCTCTGTCTCTCTCCCTCCATTCCCCTCTGTCTCTCCCTCCATTCCCCTCTGTCTCTCTCCCTCCATTCCCCTCTGTCTCTCCCTCCATTCCCCTCTGTCTCTCTCTCCATTCCCCTCTGCCTCTCTCCCTCCATTCCCCTCTATATCTCTCCCTCCATCCCCTCTGTCTCTCTCCCTCCTATTTCCCTCTGTCTCTCCCTCCATTCCCTCTGTCGCGCTCTTTCATCCATTCCCCTCTGTCTCTCTCCCTCCATTCCCCTCTATATCTCTCCCTCCATTCCCCTCTGTCTCTCTCCCTCCATTCCCCTCTGTCTCTCTCCCTCCATTCCCCTCTGTCTCTCTCCCTCCATTCCCCTCTGTCTCTCTCCCTCCATTCCCCTCTGTCTCTCTCCCTCCATTCCCCTCTCTCTCTCCCTCCATTCCCCTCTGTCTCTCTCCCTCCATTCCCCTCTGTCTCTCTCCCTCCATTCCCCTCTATATCTCTCCCTCCATTCCCCTCTGTCTCTCTCCATTCCCCTCTGTCTCTCCCTCCATTCCCCTCTGTCTCTCTCCCTCCATTCCCTTCTGTCTCTCTCCCTCCATTCCCCTCTGTCTCTCTCCCTCCATTCCCTTCTGTCTCTCTCCCTCCATTCCCTTCTGTCTCTCTCCCTCCATTCCCTTCTGTCTCTCTCCCTCCATTCCCCTCTGTCTCTCTCCCTCCATTCCCTTCTGTCTCTCTCCCTCCATTCCCCTCTCTCTCTCTCTCCTCCATTCCTCTCTCTCTCTCTCCTCCATTCCCCTCTCTCTCTCCTCCATTCCTCTCTCTCTCCTCCATTCCTCTCTCTCTCTCCTCCATTCCTCTCTCTCTCTCCTCCATTCCCCTCTCTCTCTCCTCCATTCCTCTCTCTCTCCCTCCATTCCCCTCTATCTCCCTCCATTCCCCTCTGTCTCTCTCCCTCCATTCCCTTCTGTCTCTCTCCCTCCATTCCCCTCTGTCTCTCTCCCTCCATTCCCTTCTGTCTCTCTCCCTCCATTCCCTTCTGTCTCTCTCCCTCCATTCCCCTCTGTCTCTCTCCCTCCATTCCCCTCTGTCTCTCTCCCTCCATTCCCCTTCTGTCTCTCTCCCTCCATTCCCCTCTATATCTCTCCCTCCATTCCCCTCTGTCTCTCTCCCTCCATTCCCCTCTGTCTCTCTCCCTCCATTCCCCTCTGTCTCTCTCCCTCCATTCCCCTCTGTCTCTCTCCCTCCATTCCCCTTTGTCTCTCTCCCTCCATTCCCTTCTGTCTCTCTCCCTCCATTCCCTTCTGTCTCTCTCCCTCCATTCCCCTTCTGTCTCTCTCCCTCCATTCCCCTCTGTCTCTCTCCCTCCATTCCCCTCTATATCTCTCCCTCCATTCCCCTCTGTCTCTCTCCCTCCATTCCCCTCTATCTCTCTCCCTCCATTCCCTTCTGTCTCTCTCCCTCCATTCCCCTCTGTCTCTCTCCCCCATTCCCCCTCTGTCTCTCTCCCTCCATTCCTCTCTGTCTCTCTCCCTCCATTTCCCCTAATGTCTCTCTCCCTCCATTCCCTTCTTGTCTCTCGTCCCCACCCTCCATTCCCCTCTGTCTCTCTCCTCTCTCCCTCCATTCCCCCTCTCTCTCCCTCCATTCCCCTCTGTCTCTCTCGCTCCATTCCCCTCTGTCTCTCTCCCTCCATTCCCCTCTATATCTCTCCCTCCATTCCCCTCTGTCTCTCTCCATTCCCCTCTGTCTCTCTCCCTCCATTCCCCTCTGTCTCTCTCCCTCCATTCCCCTCTGTCTCTCTCCCTCCATTCCCCTCTGTCTCTCTCCCTCCATTCCCCTCTGTCTCTCCCTCCATTCCCCTCTGTCTCTCTCCCTCCATTCCCCTCTGTCTCTCTCCCTCCATTCCCCCTCTGTCTCTCTCCCTCCATTCCCCTCTGTCTCTCTCTCTCCATTCTCCCTCTCTCTCTCTCTCTCTCTCCCTCCATTCCCCTCTGTCTCTCTCCCTCCATTCCCCTTCTGTCTCTCTCCCTCCATTCCCCTCTGTCTCTCTCCCTCCATTCCCCTCTGTCTCTCTCCCTCCATTCCCCTCTGTCTCTCCCTCCATTCCCCTCTGTCTCTCTCCCTCCATTCCCCTCTATGTCCCTCCATTCCCCTCAGTCTCTCTCCCTCCATTCCCCTGTCTCTCTCCCTCCATTCCCCTCTGTCTCTCTCCCTCCTTTCCCTTCTGTCTCTTTTCCTCCATTCCCCTCTATCTCCCTCCATTCCCCTCTATCTCCCTCCATTCCCCTCTATCTCCCTCCATTCCCCTCTATCTCCCTCCATTCCCCTCTATCTCCCTCCATTCCCCTCTATCTCTCTCCCTCCATTCCCCTCTGTCTCTCTCGCTCCATTCCCCTCTGTCTCTCCTCCCTCTTGTTCTCTCTCTCTCTCTCTCTCTCTCTCTCTTCTCCCCTCCTTCCTTCTTGGGCTCTCTCTTTCTCTTCCTCATTCT
The DNA here is from genome assembly GCA_025379985.1 of Phyllomedusa bahiana. Taxonomy (NCBI): domain Eukaryota; kingdom Metazoa; phylum Chordata; class Amphibia; order Anura; family Hylidae; genus Phyllomedusa; species Phyllomedusa bahiana. The sequence goes on along the minus strand of JAODAL010077751.1, from coordinate 7,608 downwards.
CTCTCAATCGTTCTCTTTTTCTTTTTTTCTCTCATTCTTTCTTGGGCTCTCTCTTTCTCTTCTTCATTCTCTCTCTCATTCTTTCTATTCCTCTCTCTTGTTCTCTTTTTTTGTTCTTTCTTTTTCTCTTTCTCTCTTTCATTCTCCCTCATTCTCTTTATCTCTCTTTCTCTCATTCTTTCACTCTCTTTCCCTTTCTCCCTATTTGTCTCTCTCATTCTTTCTCGTTCTCTCTCATTCTCTTTCTTTTTCTTTCCTGTTTTATTTCTCTCCTTCATGTTTCCTCTCTTTCTTGTTTTCTTTCTCTCATTTTCGTTCTCTCTCGATCTCGTTCTGTTTCGTGTTCTCTTTTTCTCTATTGTTCTCTTCCTTTCTTTCTCTCTCCTATTCTTTTTTCATTCTTTCTCTCATTCTATCCTTAGTTTTTCTCTCTTTTTCTTGCTTTCATTATCTCTCATTCTCATTCTCTCTCTCATTTTTTCCCGTTGTCTTTCTTTCTTCTTCTCTCTCTCATTCTTTCTCTCTCTCATTCATTCTTTCTCTCTCTCATTCATTCTTTTTCTCATTCTCTTTTTCTTTCTCATTCTCATTTTCTTTTCATTCTTTTTCACCTTCTCTCTCTTCTTCTCTCTTGATCTCTCTCATTTGTTCGCTTTGCCGTACTCTCAATCTCTTTCTCATTCTTTATCTCTTTTTCTCTTTCTCATTATATCTTTATCTTTTATCTATTGTTCTTTTTCTTTCTCTATTGTTCTTTCTCTTTTCTCTCTCATTCTTTCTCTCCCATTCTCTCTTTCTTGTTTTGTCATTCTCTCTCTTTCTCATTCTTCTCGTTCTTTCTCTCACATTTTTTATTGTTCTCTCTTAGTCTCTCTCACATTCCTTCTCCTCCTTGCTCTATTTTTCTCTCTTATTCTTTCTTGTTCTCTTTCATTCTCTTTATCTCATTCTATCTCATTCTCTTTCTTTCTCTCTTGCTCTCTCTTTCTTTTTCTCATACTCCCTCTTTCTCATTTTTTCTTATCCTCTTTCTCATTCTATCTTTTTTTCTCTTGCTCTCTCTCTCATTCTCTTTCTCTCTCATCCTTTTTCTATTTTCTATGTTCTCACCCTCTTATTTTCTTGCTCTCGTTCGTTCTCTTTCTCTCTCATTCTCTTGTTCTTTTTTGTTCTCTCTCATTCTCTCCCTCTTTCTCTCTTCCTCTCTCTCGCTCTTTTTTTTATTTCCCTCTCTTATTTTTATCATGTCTCTCTTCTTCTTTTTCTCTTTTTTTTTTCTCTTCTTCTCTCTCTCTCGTTTCTTTTTTTTCTTTTTTCTATCTTATTCTTTCTCTCTTTCTCTCATCTTTCTTTCTCGTTCTCTTTATCTCTCATTCTTTCGCTTTTTCCCTTTCTCTCTTTCTCTCCCTCATGTTTTCTCTTTCTTGTTTTCTCTCTTGTTTGCTTTCTCTCTTTTTCTTGTTCTCTCTTTCTTACTCTTTCTCATTCTTTCTCTCATTATGTCTCATTCTCGTTCTATTCTCATTTTCATTCTTTCTCTTTATCTTCTTTCTTCTATTCTCTTCTTTTTTTCATTTTTCTTTTTTTCTTCTCTCATTCTTTTCATTTCTCCATTATTTCTCTTTAACTCTCTTTTATTCTTTCACTCTCTTTCTCTTTCTCTCTTTTACTCTCTGTTTCATTCTTTCTCATTCTCTTTCTTGGTCTCTTTCTCTCTCTCATTCTTTCTTTCTTATTCTCCTCCACTCTCTTTGTCGTGCTCTTGTTTTTTCCTTCACTTTTCTCTCTCATTCTTTCTCTTTCACTCTCTTTTCCTTGTTCTTTTTTGTTCTCTTTTTTTTTTCTCTCATTTTTTGTTCTCTCTCTTTCTCTCTCATTCTTTTTTCCTCTCTCCCATTTTATCTCATTCTCCCTCTCAATTTTTCTCTTCCTCTCTCTTGTTCTCTTTTTTGTTCTTACTAATTCTTTCTAGTTTTCTTTCTTTCCCTTTCTTCCCCTTTTTTTCATTTTTTATCTCTCTCTTTCATTCTTTCACTCCTTTCCTTTCTCTCTCTTTCTTGTCCTATCATTCTTTCTTTCTCATTCTCTTTCTCTCTCTCATTCTCTTTCTTGTTAATTCTTGTTCTCTTTCTTTCCCTCATGTTTTCTCTCTTTTTTCGCTTTCTCTTGTTTTTTCTCTCTCTTCCTCATTCTTTCTCTTTCTTGTTATTTATTTATCTCTTGTTCTCTTTCTTGCTTTCATTCGTTATTATTCTTTCTCTCTTTACCTCTCATTCTCTCTTTCATTCTCTTTCACTTTCTCTCTCACTCTTGCTCTCATTATCTCTCATTCTCGTTCTCTTTCTCACTTTCTCATTTTTTCCATTCTCTTTCTATCTCATTTTCTTTCTCGTTCTTCCTCGTTTCTTGGTCTTCCTCTCTCTCTCTTGTTCTTTCTCATTCTCTTTTTCATTCTTTCTCTCCTTATCTCTTTTTCTCTCTTGATCTCTCTAACTTGTTCATTTTGTCGATTTTTCATTCTCTTTCTCATTCTGTCTCTTTTTTCTCATTCTCTCTCTTTCTCTCACACGCTTTCTCCTTCTCTTTCTCTCTCTCATTCTCTTTTTCTCTCTTATTCTCTCTCTTTCAATCTCTTTCTTGTCCTTTCTCTCTCTCGATCTCTCTCTTTCTCAGTCTTTCTCTCGTTCTCTTTTTCTTCTCTTTCTCTCCCCCGCCTTGCTTCCTTTCTCTTTTTCTCTTATTCTCTCTCTTTCAATCTCTTTCTTGTCCTTTCTCTCTCACGTTCTTTCTCTTTCTCCGTCTTTCTCTTTCTTTCTCTCTCTTTCTCTCTCTTTCTCGTTCTTTCTCTCTCCCCTTCTCTTTTTCTCTCTCTCTTGTTCTCTTTCTTTCCCTCATTCTCTTTTTTTTTCTCTCTCTCTCTTTCTCTTTTGTTTTCTTTAGTTTTTTTATTTCTTCATCATTTCTTCTTTTTTCCCCTTCTTTGGGCTCTCTTTTTAGTTCTCCCTTTTTCTTTTCCCTTATTTTTTTCTTTTTCCCCATTCTCTTTCTCTCTTCCTGTCTCTTGTTGTCTTTCACTCTCATTCTCTTTTAATTTCTCTCTTTAATTTTTTTCTCTGTCTCTCATTTTCTTTCTTGTTCTTTCCTTCTTTCATATGTTCTCATCATACTCTCTTTGTTTTCTTTTTTCCCCTCATTTCTTCTTTTTCTTTTCTCTTCATTCATTTTCTTTCTTTTCCTTTTTCCCCTATTCTTTATTTCTCTCTATTTTTCTCATTCTTTCTCTCTTTTATTTATTTCTTTTATTTTTATATCATTCTCTTTCTTTCTCACTTATTCTCCCTCCTTCTTTCTCATTCTCTCTCTATTTCTATTCCTCTCACTTTCTCTTTCTTTATCTCTCTTTTTCTCTCTATTTATCCTCTTCTTTCACTCTCCTTTTCTTTCACAATCTTTCTATTCCTCTCTCTGTCTCTCTCTCTCTGGTTCTCTTTCTCATTCTCTTTTTCTCACTCTCTTGTTCTCCTTCTTATTCTTTGTCTTTTCTTTCTTTCTTTCTCTCTTGTTCTCTTTTTTCCTCTCTCTTTTTCATTTCCCCCTGTCATTTCATGCTTTTCTCTCTTTTCCCCTTTCCTTTCTCTTCATTCTTTCTCTCTCTTTTTCCTTTATTTTCTTTTTCTTTCTTGTTCTTTCTCTCTTTCATTCTCTTTCTCTATCTCTTTTTCTCATTCTCTTTTTATCACTCTTCTTCTTTCTCTTTCTCATTCTCCTTCTCATTCTTTGTCTTGTTCTTTCTCTTCATCTCTCTGTTGTTCTCTCTTTTTTTTTCTATTTTTCCCCTTCCCCCTCCTTTTCTTGTTTTTTCTCAATCTTTTTCTTGCCTTTTCTTTTTGTTCTCTTTCTCATGCTCTCTCTCATGCTCTCTCTCTCTCTCTCTCTCTCTCACTCTCTCTCTCGTTTTCTCTCTTTCATTCTCTATCTTTTACTCTCTGTCATGCTCTCTCTTTCATTCTTTCTCTCTCTGTGATGCTCTCTCTCATTCTTTCTCTCTCTCCTTTCACCCTCCTATCTGGTGCAGTTTCTGGAGTGCGGGCTCTCAGCGCTCCTTAAGCTGTGGGTGCCCTCTTAATCAGTTTGTCCCAGGGTGACTGCTGTCTGTCTGTCCTCCAGTCCTGCAATGTCACAGAAGGGCCCCTTGGTCCCACCTGCTGCCCAGGCCACTGGTTACTTCCATGGGGTCTTCAGCGCCCCTGGTTCCTTGTGTCCCTACCTGTAACAGTGCTCGTTATGCAATATTAAGCACAGGAATATGGGCCCTCATGCCCCACTGTGGTCTCCAGGGTCTAATGCCATAATAGAGAGGGGGGACTGCAGTCATACAATTATAAATGTGACCCCAGGACGAGGGACAACCAACACCTGGATCACTCCTGACTCGTCACTGTCCCTCTCTTTACACCTCAGGCTGGCACCACTACCCCCGCACCATGCTGCTCCGATGATGGGCACCAGCCCTCCCGGACGTCTTCCAGCTGCTGCTCTGAATCTAATCCCTCATAAGTAACATGTCCGCCACCAGGCGAGGTGTAATTTGGGGGATGTCATTATCCCCATCATGAACCAAGCTGAGGACCACTAGGCCAGGCTCACACATGATCAGACGCCCTTGGTGGACAACGCCTTGAAGACCTCACATTTCAGTCACATGATGGATATTTGGGGTAGTCACTATTAGAACCCTATAGACTTCATGGTATTCATCCTGAGGACAATGACCCAGAGCTCCTGTGCCCCCTCCTTATCGGCCCATCAGTGTAATGAGAGAGCACCGAGCTGCCCCCGCTTGTTGACACTAAGAGGAAGGAATTTGGGTCTGAAGAGCCCTTCCCTCTGGATGTGTTCACACTTCTGCCCTCACGTTGGGCCGATGACAGCTCGGAGGGGTCACTCGTGTAGATTATGACCGGGAAGGGATGATGCCCATAAGTGGCTGCTTATTGAGGGCCCTGGACAGAGGTCACAGGCAGAGAGGTCATAGCTCCCTGACAACCACAATATGTGCCTTATAGAAGTATGTGCCCCCCCTCCAGATTAATGTGAGGGATCACCCATCATCATCTAGTCCTCTGCACAAGAAAGTGACCCACCGAGAAAGCCCTGACCCTGCCATGCTGGATTATCACATTGTCTGGATTAGCAGACTGCCTGGATTACTAGACTGCCTAGAATAGTAGACTGTCCAGATTTCTAGGCTACTCGATTAGCAGACTGCCCGGGTTGTTTGACTGTCCAGATTATCAGGCTTCCCAAAATTCCTTTTATCCACATTACCAAAATGCCGGTTTAAAGGCTGGGGTTACCGACCCTGTGGGAAAATTCCAGGCTGCGGATTACCAGGGAAATCCCCAGTTTCCAAATTTTCAGGATTACCAGACTGCCTGGTTTTAAAACGCCCCTTCCCCATATACCTGACTGCCTGGATTACCATACTACCTAGATTACCAGGCTGCTGAATTACCAGACCAGGGTAATCCTGATATAGTTAACAGTTGGGGATTAGCAGATATTTCCTGTAAGGACACTTTGCTCTCTTCTGACCTGCAGTTTGCAGAGGGGGAACGTGTCTGAGTGGGGGGGTGAACATGTATTCGATTCGAGAAGGGCGGGAAAATCATTAAAGATGTCCGTGCGGCATGGGTTGAATCAAAAAATTTCCCTTTATTAGGTGAAAAAACTTTCAGAAAAAGCTCAAACCTACAAAAAAAAATACATAAAATCACTTTAAAAAATCAAACCGGCGCACATCGGGAACGGGAATAAGAAATGGGGAAATACGTAATTCAAATTCTGTAAGTTTCTCTTTGGGTGGGCAGAAAACCAGCCAATCAGAATGGAGCACAGGGGCCCCTTAAAACCCTAGGAAAATATTGACCAATCAGAAAAGGGCGACGGGGAAAATTTATAAAAAGGAATTTGAAAAGAAAGGAGGGGAAGGGACCCTTTAACCCTATGGAAAGTATTGACAATAAAAAAAAGGCCAAACCAAAAATTACTGTCTATGGGGAAAAATTTGTAATGTGATTGGTTTTGGGGGAAGAGGGGTGTCCGCTTAGCCAACAGCGGCTGAACTACCTTTTATAGAGTTCCCATGGGGGAAAAGAAATTCGAGCGCCTTTGTGATTTGGGTAAATTTAAAAAAGGCGCGGGTTTTTGGGCCCAAAGGGGGAAACGGGACGCTCTATTTGGGGTTTTTTAATGCAATTTTTTAAATAAAACTGTACAGGCCGAAATCAAATTATAGACCCCGAAGTTGGCCCATTGTATAAAAAATGATCAATATGGGGGGAACGAAAATAAAGAAAAAAAAAGAATTTATGAATTAAATTTTTTTTTTCTTCCCCCCATTTATTGATCATTTTTTTATACAATCGGACAACTTTGGGGTCTTATATTTATTTCGGGCCCTGTACAGTTTTATTGATTGCATTAGGAAAACCAATAGAAACGTCCCTCGCTCTCCCATTGGCCCAAAAGGGCCTCTTTTAATTTGCCAATCAAAAAGAGCCGTTGATTCTTTTTCCCCAAGAATCTTGAGAAGGTAGTCAGCCCCTGATTGGCTAAGCGGACGGGCCCCTCTTCCCCCCCCAAAACTCTAAAATATTTCCCATAGACAGTAAAAAACTTTTAGGCCCCTTCTATGCGCCTTCTTTCTCACTCAAAATAGACCACTACATATATTGGGGATTTATCTGCTGCCGGGCCAATTTAAACTCTTTTCTGTTTTTACTGTATTTTGAACGTTTCCCCCCCCTTTTATTTGATTTGGGCAAAATTCTCCCTAGGTTTTAATTGGTTCACTGTCGCTCCCTATTCGGATTGCTGGTTTCTGCTGACCAAAGAGAAAGGGTTACAGAATTTGAATTTGATTTCGGCATTCTCTCTATTCAATTCCCTTTAAATACCCCGGGTTTTGCCCACAAAGCTTGTTTGGGATTTATTGTTTATTTTTTTTTTAGAAGGTTTTGCTCTTTTTCTGAGAATGTTTTACACTTAAAAAATATTTTTTTATTATACTCCGCCCCCACCGCTGAGGCCCAATTTCATTTCCCGATCTTCCAAGATAAATGGGAGAAGTGCTGCGCTTGATTGGCGGGATAGCCAAGCCCCCTAGTCAACCCAAACACTCTTTTTTGATTTTTACTGTTTTTGAATGCCCCCTTTTAATTTGATTTGGGCAAATTCTCCATAGGTTTTAATGGGTTTATGTCCTCCCATTTTGATTTGGCGGTTTCTGCTGACCAATGAGAAAGCTTACGAAATTTGAATTTCGATTTCCCCCGGGAATTTCCCGATCCTAATTCCTGATGTAGTCTGGTTTTTTTTTTTTTGAAGGTTTGGTCTTTTTCTGAGATGTTTTACACCTAATAAAAAATTTTTTTTGGAACTATCCCGCCGCCGGCGTGAGGCCGAGATTTCTTTGCGATCTTCTATGTTTTCCCCTTTTGTTACGTTTCGCTTTCCTTTTGCCTCCTCCCCTTTTTTAGACCAAAACAAACCAGGTCTGCCCGTCAGACTGCAATGCCCGAAATTTTTGGACCTGCGATCATCTCA
>JAODAL010077750.1:0-13159 GCA_025379985.1 Phyllomedusa bahiana | reverse complement strand
CATGTGCATTTCTCTGTGGCCTACTCCGTTTTTTGCCCCCTTTCCAGAATATCATTGGAAAAACTGTCTGACTCAGGGCTGCTGTGGCTGCCGCAGTCACCTCCACACTCTGTAAACTGATGTTGCCACCGGGAGCCCTCGCTTGTTTTTTTCCAGCTGTCGCTGCCATGACTTATCAGGCTACATTCCCCTTCAGTTTTTTTGGTTCAGTTTTGCCCTCTTAAGTGCCCAGGGAATTTTATAGTGAAGCGATACTAGAGCGGCGGCAGCCCATCTGCGTGTCATACAAAAAACACAACATTGTATGAAGACCAAACCAAGCTCCCTCTGCATATTTAAGCATGGCACAACGTTCTACAGCACCCTGCAGGCTCAGTGCAGCCTGGAAATAGCTGTTTTTTAACGTGATTCGTCCCAAAGTAATTCGGAACTTAGTTATTTTTTGCCGAGAAATCCGGCGAAGTGAACGAAACGAATTTCGGGACATTCGCCCATCTCTAGTTATAACACTCACTGGGTTCAGGCCCGTTACTGTTTAATGATCCAGACAACACACAGGAAAGGTCTGCCACCACTACGGCTGAGTGGTGTTTTCCTACAAGTGTCCAGGAGACCAGAAATTGGTCAGCGGAAACCCCATGACCATTGGATTACCGAGGGATGGGGATTGGGAAGGAGAGTAATACTTTTTTTTTTTTGAATATTCCATTTCAACCCCTTAGAAATTAAAAAAAAAAATCCTTGCACACCCCTTTAAATAATTAGGGATAAGACATTTACATGATTGAGTACCCCAGAGGGTCAGATTTCACTTAAGATGGCTGTGGATCCATACATGAATTTTTTGTGATGCGCGAAGTCTCTAGGGAGCTATATCCTGCAACAGGCTACACTGTCTAAGTATTCCTTGCAAACTGCACCAGCCACTTGTCTTAAAAGCCTAAAACCTCTGTGGGTCCTTGCAATCAATAAGCTGCTTCCTTTCATGGAATTCTCTCCTGACTGCTCACCTTGACATAAAAAAGTGTAAGCTAACCAAAACTTGGTGTAAACAGTGTATGCTCTTTAACTCCAAAATCTAGGTCCTTCTGGATAAGAGTACAGGCAGGCTCCAAGATAACTTAACTTGCATCCTAGTACAACAGCAATTTGTTCACTTCACACAATACAACTTAAAGGGGTTGTCTCGCTACAATGATTGGGTTTTAATTAAAAGATCTTTAAAAAACAAGCAACTTTGCAATATATGTTTATTACAAATGTCCTACTGATTTTGAGTTATCCCTGGTAGTAGGAGTGCATCAGCTCCTGAAATCACTATAGCAGCTGACCTGTTGATCTTTATCTCACTGGCTGTCAGTGCTGATGACTCATCGGTTTCTGAATACAGGTCAGAGCAAGAGCCCCTCCCTCACAGTATGCTTCTGTAGGGAAGGGAGGGGGAGGGCTCTGGCTTCTGTGTCTGTGTGGATTAACCCTGTGTGTGCCTGCTCCCTCCTGCTATCTACACAGATTGGGGAGAGCAGAGATTGAGGCTGATCTATTGTCAGTAGATTGTGACAGCAGTGAAGTGTGTTACTATAATCATGATGTGTCTGTGGAGCTCTGACTATACTAATAGAACAGATCAGGGGGGCATGTGAATGGTTCATATCCCTCCCTGCTCTGCTGTATTAGTGACACATCATGATTATAGTAACTCCACAGCTGCCCTGTGTCTGTTCTGACAGGGTTTGTTTGTTGTTGCTTGAGATGGAGATTTGTATGCTAAGCAGGGGGTATAGGAACACTTGCACCCCCCCTGCTCTGCTATTAGCATACACAGCTTCACAGACCTCTCCACACTCATAGATTAGCCCTCTCCCTGCTGTCTCCTGACTCTGTGGAGCTGACAGTGCAGCTGATCCAGCAGCCTGTAGCAGACCTAGGCAGGCACATACAGGGTTAACTCTGGCAGCAAACCCCCTCGCCCTCCCCCTGCTGTATAGAAGCTGTCTGTGTGCTGAGGGGAGGGGGGGAAGAGGGAGGAGAAGAGGCAGACAAGAAGCACGCCCCTGAATTCAGTGTGTCTGGCTGCACAGGATTTTTTAGGTATGCTGAAAGCCTGTAGTGAGACAACTCCCTTAATATTCTGGTGCGCAATCCCACTAAGTATTGTTTATACTTTTTTGGCTTAGCTCTATTCCTTCACACCTCTAACAAAGCACACTAACACTCCACCTAGGCAAATATTCTCAAGCCTCTCCAGATTGTGGCTTTAAATTTCTATTTATTTATCTATAATTCCTAAAATACTCGACTATCCATTATTTGTCTTGTATTTCTATAATTTCACAACATTACAATAATTATACCTACATTTTAATAGATGGACCTGTTGGAGAAATGGTAAGGTCTATGTAAGCTTTTCGCACAGTATACTTTGTGGCACTTACTGCTGGCTAAAAAGTGACATGCAGCAACTAAGGAACTAGTCTAATGTACATTTAGCATGGCAGTCCTTCATTTTCAAAACACAATTTTTTTTTAATTCTCTATTACTTTTTTTTATTGATCCTTTAAAATTGTTCAAGGGCATAGATCACATTGTGCTTGTATGGACCTGGATAAAATTAATATAGAACCTATACTTCCGCCCAAAAGTTTGGGGTCACCCAGACAATTTTGTGTTTTCCCTGAAAACTCATACTTTTATTTATCAAATGAGTTGCAAAATGAATAGAAATATAGTCCAGACATTGATAAGGTTAGAAATAATGATTTTTATTTGAAATAATAATTTTCTACTTCAAACTTTGCTTTCGTCAAAGAATGCTCCCTTTGCAGCAATTACAGCATTGCAGACCTTTGGCATTCTAGCTGTTAATTTTATATTCAAAAGCTTTTTATTAAACATATTAAAAGGAGAAAAAAGAAAACAGTAACACTATTATGTCTAGAACTTACAACATAGTAGAGCAAACTGTGTTATCAACGTATAACAAACAGATTATACATGAGGTATATAAAATAATGATAGATGAGAAGGCAAATTGGTATGCAAAAATTTCTTGGTAAGTACTGAGGTTATTTAACATTACGAACCATAAACGAATGACTTGTAAGACATGTTACATATGGTATCGTTGGCCTCTGAGCTTGGAGGGACCAAAAAAGTGTGGGGGGGGGGGGTGTAGAAGCTGACAGACGGTGGCAAATGCCACAATAACAGTGTCGGACCGCGATGGTAAGGGAGCGGAAAGCTTATGTGTTCACGAGTTGGAGCCAGGGAGATCATGTCCTAATTAATGATTGTACCTGTTCTTCTGAGGTGGGCAGGAGTTTCTCCATGTGGTGGGTATGGGAAACTTCAGCAAACCAATCCTCTAATGGGGGAGGTTCTGTGGATTTCTAGTACCTGGGGATGACAGTCTTGGCTGCCTGTAATAGATGCCTGAGGAGATTTTTTTTTATAGACCGAAACTCTTACATCAAACAAACAGGGCTACCTCTGGCATCCTCATGATTGTAAGTCCCGAGGATTCCTTAAAGGAATAGTATACTGCTTTCCAAAAGCCCTGTAATGCAGGACATTCTCACCAAATATGTAACATGGTACCCTTAGCTGACCCACAGCGCGAGCATGCTTCGGGAACTGATGGGTACCATTTGTGGAGGATTTCAGGGACCCTGTACCACCGTGTCAATATTATAAAACTTGTCTTTTGGGCTCTTGTCGCTATTACTGCTCTATGGGTAAGGCTGAAACACTTATGCCACTGTGAGAGAGTGAAATGTTTGAGTTCTTTTTCCCATGCCACGCAGTAGTTAGGGAGGTCGGGCTGGTACGAGATGGATAGTTCGGTGTATAAGGTAGAGATAGAATGCCTTGGAGGAGAGTCTTGAAGACACATATGCTCGAACTTGGTAAGGGGTTTTTGAGCATTGAGAGCAGTAACACAAGAAGAAAGTGTCGTAACTGAGCATAGAGGAAGCTGGAGGATTTGTGGGCGGCAAGTTCCATGGGCAACACAGAAAGAGGTACGGGTCTACCACCTGGAAAAGACGCAGGGGAGTTAATTTGGAACTTCCAGAAAAAGGATATGAGCCACTACCCGGTAGGAATGAGGGGTTACCTGAAATTGGCATGAGGGGACCCAACCTATCGATTAAATTATGATAAGCTTTATGTAAATTAACCTAGGTCAAAGTATGTCGAGTAGAGAAGGACATGTAGTGCTTATTCGCAAGAGAAGCGGTCCAGACCCAGGGGAGCGACGCAAGGGACAAGGTGCACACATGTGCAATGTTGACCCAAATTTTTTTGTTATCCCGACACACCATGTCCAGAACTCGCGAGTAGGCGGAGGCCAAGTAATACATCTTACAATCAGGCAGTCCCAACTCCCCTAGATTTTTATGTCTGGTTAGCATAGAGTAAGAAATTCTGGGGCGACAGGAAGACCATACAAATGTGGAAAAAAGCTGCCACAGGTGTTTCCAAAAAGAATTAGGGATATGGATGGGTATTGTTTGGGTTAAATAAAGAAGACATGGAAGGACTGTCATTTTAAGTATGTTTACTCTTCCAAACCAAGAAAAGTCCTTTTTAGTCCAGAGCCCAGGTCCTGAGTGATTCGCCCAAGAATAGATTCAAAATTGAAAGAAAAAAATTTTGAGAAGTCTGAAGGGATAACAATGCCCAAGTAGGACAGACCCCTAGAGGGCCACATGAAGGGATATGTCTGCTTGAGCCAACCTATAAATAAAGAGGGGGACAAGCCAACCTTTAAAGCTTCGGATTTGGTATTATTTATTTTAAAGTTCGACCAGACACCAAACCTGCGTATTACAGACATAAGGGAGGGGAGAGAAGTGGTCGGGTTGGTAACATATACCAAGAGGTCATCCGCCAAGCACTTATATTCTTTCCCGGCAATTTTAATACCTTCCACTTCCGAAGTATTGCGTATTGCAGAGAGCAAATTTTCCATGATTAAAACGTACAGAAGTGGGGATAAAGAGCATCCTTGGCGCGTGCCATTACGAATCAGAAACGACTCTGACATGGTTCCATTAATTTGTAATTTGGCCGTAGGGGACTGGTAAAGGGCTAGAAGTTATGAGATGAAGATAGGCCCTAAGCCCAGATGCCGATGTGTAGATATTGAGGATGACCAGGAGATCCAATCAAAAGCTTTCTCGGCATCCAGGGACAGGACCATTAAGGGACTTTTGTGGGATTGGGCATAACGAATAATATCCAATGTTTTCAATGTATTGTCCCCGGACAAAGCCCACTTGGTCGGGATGCACGAGGTTCAATCTGTTAGCTAATAATTTAGCATAAATTTCTAAATTCACATTTAATAGGGAGATCGGACGGTAGCTCCCACATGAAGAAGGGTCTTTCCCGGTTTTGGTATAGGTGCAATGTCCGCTAGCGTAGAGTGGGTAGGGAAAGGATTATCCACTGAAGCATAGTTAAAAGCTTGCAAAAGTAGGGGAGAGAGCTTATCTTGAAAAGTTTTATAAAACTTGCCAGTAAATCAGTCAGGACCCGGGCTCTTCCCTTCCGGCAGACCCCCTATGACTGAAGCAAGCTCTTGAGCAGAAAATGGGGATTCAAATTCAGACAGGATGTTGCTAGGGGTGACTGATGGAAGGTTAGGAAAATCAGATCTGTTATGGGATGTTGGCACAGGTTGAAGATTATACAATTTATAGTAAAAGGTATGGAAGTTTCGGCTAATTTCTTTCGTTGTGTGAACCAGATTGCCATCGGTGGATCTGATATGAGGTATATGCGACCTAGCCATCTAGTGTCTCAGTGCTCTCGCCAACATCCTCCCGCTCTTATTACCATATTCATAGAATCGGCTACGTCCCAATTGCAGGTACCTCCGCCACGTGGATTCCAACAAATGTTTGACTTCCATTCGTGCTGAAAGTAGATCCCGTAGAGTCTCTGTCGACAGAGCATGTTTATGCTTAAGCTCTAGAGAGGCAACTCTAGAAAGAGCTGCATTCAATTTAGACGCTTTATCCCTCTTCAACCTCGAACCATGCCGAATCAGGATCCCTCGCAAGACACATTTAGCGGCCTCCCATTTAACAGTCGGGGCGGATGTCTCTTCTGCGTGATCTTTTATGAAATTTGCGATGGACTGGGAGACTTCTGTCACACAGGCCAGATCAAGTAGTAAAGACTCATTTAAATGCCACGACAGGCAGGTCTCGAGAGAGAGGGAAGAGTCAACAAGTAGTAAACAGGGGCATGGTCCGACAAGAGAATGCTACCTATGGAGGTAGAGAACACCCAAGGAAGAGCACTATGAGACACCAAGATGTAATCCAGGCGACTATAGACATTGTGGGGGGGGTGCAGTAGAAAGTAAAATCCTTATCGCCTGGGTGCTGCAATCTCCATACATCACTAAGTTGGAGAAGGGTATACACTTTTTTTTATTGATTTAATAGATGAGTAGGACAATGAAGATCTGCCCGAAGAATTATCTAGTACAGGGTCCTGGGTGGCATTCAAGTCGCTACACCATTAACTAGGGGGGTGACTTTTTCCACTAAATGGTTAAAAAAAACTAGCTTTACAATTAGCGTAGGCAGCGTTATATTATTAGTTATAGGGCTGGGCTGCTAGACCACTTGCGGTACGGGGTCTCTCTATTTCCTGTAATTAAAGTCCTTCAAGCATATATTCAGCAAGGGTCGTATTTCCTTTCAGAAAATCCTCTTTATTAAAGGAGTTGTCTCATTAAAAGCTTTCAGCCTCTGTCTGTGGCTGGGAGTTGAATTGAGGGGCGTGCTAGCTTGTCTGCTTCTTCTCCTCCCTCTTCCCCCCTCCCCTCAGCACACAGAAAGCTCTCCTCCATAACTTCTATACAGCAAGGGGGAGGAGGGGGATTGCTGCCAGAGTTAACCCTGTGTGTGCCTGCCTAGGTCTGCTGCAGCTCTTGCTGCTGTCTCCACAGTCAGGAGACAGGAGAGGGCTGATCTGAGTGTGGAGCAAGTGTTCCTATACCCCCTGCTTAGCTTACATTGTCAGAACAGACACAGGGCAGCTGGGAAGTGTTACTATACTCAGGCACTAGTACAGCAAAGCATGAACTGTTCACATGCCTTATCTGTTCTATTACTATAGTGACAGCTCCACAGACACATCATGATTATAGTAACACACAGGGTCACTGCTGTCACATCTATTGATCAGCCTCATCTATGCTCAATCTGTGTAGAGAGCAGGAGGAAGCAGGCACACACAGGGTTAATCCAGGCAGCATGGACACAGAAGCCAGAGTCCTCCATCCCCCTCCCTCCACTACAGAAGCATTCTGTGCGGGAGGGGCTCTCTGCTCTGACCTGTATGAGTCATACAGACCTGACAGCCAGTGAGATAAGGATCAACAGGTCGGCTGCTATAGAAACTTTAGAAGCTGATGTAGTACTACTAACAGGGCTAACTCAAAATCAGTAGGACATTTGTAATGAACATATATTGCAAAGCTGCTTGTTTTTTAAAGATCTTTTAATTAAAACCCAATCATTGTAGCGAGACAACCCCTTTAATCACACATTTCTTTAAAATATGTGACAAAATGTGCATGTAAACATGCTACTTGCATTTATCCAGATTGTCGGATTATAGCGGTCAGTCCTGGAATATTCAGTAAATGCGCTCTAAAGGCATCTTTTCAAACGCCAAATCGTGGAGCTTAGACAGACAGGCGGCACCACGGTAGTCGTGTGACGTTTCGGGGCGTATCCAACCCCTTTTTCAAACCCTGGATAAATGCAAGTCGCATGTTTACATGCACATTTTGTTACATATTTTAAAGAAATGTGTGATTAATAAAGAGGATTTTACGAAAGGAAATATGACCCTTGCTGAATATATGCTTAAAAAAACTAGCTTGCCCCTGGTTAAGAGCATATGCATTTATAATTGTGAGAGGATGCCCGCTAACATTAAGAATCAAAATGATATATCGTGCATTAGCATCCGTCCAGCACACCTGTATCTGGTACACCAGGGATTTATGAACCGCTATCGCAACCCCCCTGGATCTGGATCCCTGATTATTCTTGAAGAACCACTCTGTGTAATACTTACTGCGAATTTTGGGTGCATGTCCTGTTTTGAAGTGCGTTTCCTGGAAGCAAACAATTTTTACTCTGTTTATCATTTTCATAAAGTATCTGGGATCTCTTGTTTGGGAGGTTAAAGCATTTGGCATTAAACGAAGCAAAGGATATTTCCGCCACACTATAAATTAAAAAGCGGGAAGAGGAGAGAGGGGGTGGAGGAGAGAAAATAAATTTAAAAAAATAAACAAATAAAAAAAAACAAAATTAGGAAGAAGAAAAAAAAAAGGGGGGGGGGGGCAGAAGTTCACACGCACACACCCCAAACAAACCAGGTGGCAGGAAAAGGAAAAAAACTGCAGCTGGAACATATTTGGTGACTTATTAAAGTCAGACAACACAAGAGCCTAATACAAGGCCTGTATCGGGACCAAACCCTATTGGGGGAAAAGCAGAAGAAAACTTGAATGGGGACACAGGGTTTCCGAGCTCCCCATTAAATGGTAGATGAGTAAAAGAAGCAGCTAGCCAACACCAATAAAAGCTAATCAATGTTACAAAAAAGGGAAAAAAGAAAAGGAGATTATATATTGATGCTATATAGAACAACAGGCTTGAACAGATAAGGCACCTTCAGGGCGTGGCAATAACATTACAGATTATAGGATCTGAGAGAGCCGTTTGAAAGGATACACATATTCAGAGGGAGTCCGCCCAAGTTCTCAAGGTGGAGTAGAGTTCGTTGAAGAGTCAGTACGATGGCGGCGCCGTCGGTTTCTCCTTGGGGGAAGTCCAGGTTGATCTGTGGGTCCCTGGATTTGAGGTTTGCCAAAAGCAGAGTACAAAGAGGGCCGAGGGGTGGGGGGGGGGGAGAAGACAATATTTTGAATGTTGAGTCCCTGGTGGACAGACGGAAACTCATCTGGGGAACAGATGGCAAGCGATTTATTGCCATCCCGCACAAAGAGAGCAAACTGAACGCCCCAGCGGTAAGGGATGCCGTGGTCTTGCAGAACAGAGGGTAGAGGTTTTAAAGCAGCCCTTTGGGCTAAGGTATATCTTGAGAGGTCCTGAAGTAACAGTATAGAGACATCCCTATAGAAGACCTTCTGTCGCTGACTGGCTTTACGCAAAATGGTAGAAATGAATCCTACAGAGGACATCTCTTGGTCGTTTTGGTCTAGGGTTGGGGGACTGAGGGCCCTATGAGCTCTGTCCATTTCTATGGGAGTGGTAGGAGCTCTCCCGAGCAGGTCATTGAAAATAGTCATTAGGACTGAAGAGGGGTCGCTTGATACCACTGATTCAGGTAGGTTCCGGATCCTAATTTTGCATCTACTTCGGTTCTCGAGGTCATCAATATGTTGTTGTAATGCAAATATTTGAGTAGAGTGTTGGGATGTAGACGATTGTAGGGCTTGGATAGACACGGAATTGGATTGTTGTGTCCATCCAAAGTGGAGACCTTGGAATTAAAAAAAGACAGTTCTAAGCGGAATAAGGAGAATTCCTGCTTACATTCGTCTATGATTTGTCTCGCTAACATTGAAAGGTCAGTTTTTGATGTTAAAGACTGTGCAAGTCGATCTAGGTCAGAAAGTGTAACTGGTTTCTCTTCGTCTGCAGCAGTGGGTAATAAGCCGGAGGAGCTTCTGGAATCATCATGAGATAAATTTGCAGAAGAAAACGTGGTGGGATTGTGTTGACGTATAATTGGAGTCCCATCTAGACTGTTTGGGAGGTGCCCTGAGGCGTGACCTGGAGTTGCAAGTGGAGGATTGGTACTTGCTGGCAGGGGTTCGTCCGGAGGATGAATGGCGGGTAACAGGTGCCCCTGGGTTGAGCCCTGAGGGGATGTACAGGTGGGATCATCCCAGGAAAAGCCTGTAGATCATCTAGGAGAGGGCTTTCCCATAGACAAAGTGGTAGCGTGCCACGGAGCAGGAGATGGCGACAGCGCAGAGGTAAATGGAGTATTATGTGTGTGGCCTTGAAGCAGGTGCGGGACCTCCTGATGTACTGATGGGCACTGGGGTGCAACAGAGTCAGTGGTGGACTTCAGAGCTGGAAGAGGATTGAGTGGAATAGTGCCTAGTGAGGCTGGATCCTGGTAGTGGGGATCCACGGAATAAGGATCAAAAGTGCAGCAGCTCTCAGGAAGGGGTGCAGCATGAGGTATTCAGAGACTACAGGGCGGCAGTGGGTCCTGCTATGAGCGCAAGCAGGGAGGTAGGTGTCTGGGGAACAGGGTGGCCAGGCCCACGATCACTGGGACCGGGGAGTCCAAGAGAGTGAGAGGGGGATACACAGCTGCCGTGGTCCTCCACGGAACCTCGTCTGACCGTTACCTGGATATCCAGGGAGACGTCCGGTGCAGCAGACGCCGCCGAGGTTTCGGCAGCAGCTGATGATATGCGCCCTGGGGAAGCTTCTGTAACCTCCGCAGCCACCGTTATGCGGGGAAGCTCCCGCCATGCCCCCTGCCGCGAGGTGTGCGTCTCCAACGGGACCGCGACAAGTGGAGGTAAGGGATGGGCACCATCTTCAAGTCCCACGTGGCGGACGGTTCCTCCGCTAGCCAGGTGCTGTTGGGACTACGGGGAGGCAGCTGGAGTAGGGTCCCGGAGTTGTGACGGTCCAGGCTCGTCCAGCAGCCATATGTTCTGCACAGGAGTGGAATGCGGAGGTGCGTCGGGCTGGCGGCTGAAAGAGAAGGACTCGCCTCCATGTTACTTGGTGTTGCGGCCCATATCAGCATGGTGTGCCGTCTGCTGAGCAGGTTGAAAGAAAGCCCCAATGTCGCTCTGGGGGGGGGACACAGGGCGAGTGGTGAGCCTGGAGCCGCACTTTTTTGTTGTTTTTCAAGGGTAGCCAGCAGAAATGAAGCAGGTCGCTGGGGAGCTCAAAAGAGAACGTCCTCACTCTTCCATTGCCAGGGCACGTCTGCCTCTAGCGGTTAATTTGCTGAGGTAACCTGGAGAAATTTTACCCCATGCTTCCAGAAGCCACTCCCACAAGTTAGATTAGCTTGATGGGCACTTTTTGCGTACCATACGATCAAGCTGCTCCCACAACAGCTCAATGGGGCTGAGATCTGGTGACTGCGCTGGCACTCCTTAACAGATAGAAAACCAGCTGCCTGCTTCTTCCCTAAATAGTTCTTGCATAACTTGGAGGTCTGATTTGGGTCATTGTCCTGTTGCAGGATGAAATTGTCTCCAATCAAGCGCTGTCCACAGGGTATGGCATGGCTTTGCAAAATGGAGTGATAGCCTTCCTTGTACAAATCTCCCACTTTGCCAGCACCAAAGCAACCCCAGACCATCACCTTACCTCCACCATGCTTGACAGATGGCGTCAGGCTCTCTTCCAGCATCTTCTCAGTTGTTCTGCGTCTCACAAATGTTCTTCTGTGTGATCCAAACACCTCAAACTTAGATTCGTCTGTCCATAAAACTTTTTTCCAATCTTCCTCTGTCCAATGTCTGTGTTCTTTAGCCCATATTAATCTTTTCCTTTCATTAGCCCGTCGCTGATATGGCTTTTTCTTTGCAACTCTGCCCTGAAGGCCAGCATCCCGGAGTCGCCTCTTCACTGTAGACGTTGACACTGGCATTTTGCGGGTACTATTTAATAAAGCTGCCAGTTGAGGACCTGTGAGACGTCGATTTCCCAAACTTGAGACTCTAATGTACTTGTCTTGTTGCTCAGTTGTGCAGCGGGGCCTCCCACTTCTCCCTTCAGAGGAGAGCACAGGCTCTAACCAGAGTAGAAAGAGAAGTACAAACCGTTGTAGGAAATCTTCAGTTTATTGGCAATTTTTCGCATTGGAAGAGCTTTCATCTCCCAGAACAATAGATTGTCGAGTTTCACATGAAAGTTCTCTTTGTGTGGCAATTTTGTGATTTTAATCGAACCAACAAATGTAATGCTACAGATTCTCAACTAGCTCAAAGGAAGGTCATTTTTATAGCTTATCTAATCATCAAAACATGTTTTCAGCTGTGCCAACATACTTGCACAAGGGTTTTCAAGGGTGTTCAAAACATTCAATAGCCTTATTACACAGTTAGCAAACACAATGTACCATTAGAACACTGGAGTGATGGTTGTTGGAAATGGGCCTCTATACACCTATGTAGATATTGCATTTACAACCAGACGATTGCAGCTAGAATAGACATTTACCATATTAATGTATAGAGTGTATTTCAGATTCATTTAATGTTAGCTTCATTGAAAAAAACTGTGCTTTTCGTTCAAAAATAAGGAAATTTCTAAGTGACCCCAAACTTTTCAACGGTAGTGTATATTTTTTACTAATTAAACCATAATACTGAATCATATTAGGGTGTTGGATTCAACATGGATATTAAGATATGAATCTAAAATTACTGTCTTCAGATCATAGCAAGAGGAAACTGGCTACACATGGCATCCAAGTGTGAGTAGGAGCCAATTGTGATCTAAAACAGGTTCTAATTAAAAGAAACAAGGTTGGAATAGACAATAAGTGGTTGTGATGACTTATATCCAGTTGGTCAATTCAAGCTATTGTTCACCCAGTAATGGCAACAAAGAATAAGCAAGCTTGGGGTGACATCCATTGCCTCAGGCCCTGTTGCTAGATGGACGTCTGTTGATTATTTACTGATGTGTTGTTGGCTATATACTGTTATTAGATACATTCCTGGACATTAGTCCCCGGAATTTCTAAGCACTTATCAATCGACTTGAGGCCTTAACAACCGGCTTAACTATTAGCGACTTCACAATGCAGTAAGTTATACGTCCCACAGTATAAGTAATAGGGTCCCCTAATAAGATATATAGTTTATTTGTCTCTCAGTAGGTAGGTGTATAGGATATATGTCCCCCAGCAGGAATATAGGCAGGTTTTATATCCCCCTGTGGGTATATAGGCAAGTAACACATCCCTCAGCAGGTATGTAGGTCCCCCAGCACATATATAGATAGCTTATAGGTCCCACAGCACGTATATAGATTTAAGGGGGGCTCCTGCTGACAATCAAGCGGGCTCCTGCTGACAATCAAGCGGGCTCCTGCTGACAATCAGGGG
>JAODAL010077749.1:0-13159 GCA_025379985.1 Phyllomedusa bahiana | reverse complement strand
CAAAGCATGCCCCCACAGTTTAAAAAAGTGCCGGAAAAAGGAGTCTTTCAACAACCAATTTAGTTGAACAGGACATTAACTATGCCTGGCCTGGACCGCAGCATGACCCTTAAATGTGCATGACCCACAGATTAAAAAGTCCTGGAAAAAAGAGTCTTTCAACCACCATTTTAGTTGAATTGGACATTGACTATCCCTGTCCTGGACCGCAGCATGACCCTTAAATCTGCATGACCCACAGATTACCAAGTGCTAGAGGGCAGTATTATTTGAACCAAGATTTTAGTTTAAATGGACATTGACTATGCCTGTCCTGGACCGCAGCATGACCCTTAAATCTGCATGACCCACAGATTAAAAAGTGCCAGAAAAAGGAGTCTTTGAACCATCAATTTACATTTTTTTTTTCAAGAGGACCATTTCTTTTGGAAGAGGAATCTGAAGTAGACCAGCAACTAATCGGTGACCTCGGCAATTGGGGCCACAACATCATCAGAGATCCACGCCTGATTCATCTTGATGAAAGTCAAACGATGCAAATTATCAGTGGAAAGCCAGATACGTTTGTCTGTAATGACTCCTCCAGCTGTGCTGAAGGTCCGCTCAGATATGACGCTGGCTGCTGGGCAGGAAAACACCTCTATGGCGTGGTGAGCGAGCTCGGGCCATTCATCCATTTTGGATACCCAGAAGTCAATTGGGTCTGAAACATATCCAAAAACATCGGTGTTGAGACGCAGATAGTCGTGCACCATGATCTTAAGCCGGTCTCTGTGTGTTGTATATGTGCCCTGCATTACATGTGTTGGTGAGGTGGTAAATAAAGATTGCCAGAGGTCACCCATTAGGCTTCTGCCACAATGCCTGCTGCTGCTGCTGTGGCTACTTGGCACACTACTGCTGTCACTTTGCTGACGTTGTTCCCTGTGACATTTGAAGAACGTGAAGCAGACGCAACAGATGTCTCCAGTTGATCAATCGGCACAGTCTCCAATTCCTGCATTTTACTCTCTATTTGGGTGGGTGAAAGGAAAGTGCTGAGTTTCGCTTTGTAACGGGGATCGAGGTGGGGGGCCACCAAGTAACTGTTGTTCATTTTGATGGCCTTAATGCGAGGATCATGTTGGAGGAAATGGTGCATCCAAGCACTCATGTGAGAGATTTCCCAAGCCTCTGGGTCGAGGGGCACTAGCAAACTGATCTTCCTCATCTTCCTTCTCCGCCTCAAATCCATGCCAACCTCTTTCAAAGGCAGGGACATCGGTAACGTCGGTGTCCAGGAATACCTCCTCCTCCTCCTCCGCTTCTTCCGCCTCAGCTTCAACACAGCCCTGACTTGCCTGAGATGATGCACCCTGAGAGCTGGGGCGCTGCCTTGCACCAGCCCTGGACCCCGAACCACCGCCTAATGAAGACCGATAAAGTTGTGAAACTGTCGGGCCTTCTGGATTCGACGGAGAGAAAGGCTCTGTGTCCGCATCTGTGTCCGTCTCCTCCTCCGTCGCTGGTGGGACCTGATGTTTCAGAGTGTCCAACGATCGTTCCAGAACTAAGATCACCACAAAGATCATCCTGACAAGAGCAATGTCCGCACAGACCATTTTGGTGGACTCTTCAAAAATCTAAAGCATGGTGCAGAGCTCTTTCACCTGCCTCCACTCTCGGTGGCTCAACACCCCGAGGTCCGCACTGCTGCTTGTCAGGCCATGTGTCACTTCGTACTGCGTAATGGCATTGCACTGCTGCCACAATCGCTGGAGCATGTGGAGGGTGGAATTCCAGCGTGATGCCACGTCAACAATGAGATGGTTGACGGGGAGGCCGAGCTGATGCTGTATCGCAACCAGCCGGGACAAAGCAGGGTGCGAACGGCGGAAGTTTGAGCTCAGAACTCGAGCTTTCCTCAGCAGGCAGTCCAGACCTGGGTAGCGCTTCAGAAATTTCTAGACGACGAGGTTCATGACATGTGCCAGGCAAGGGATGTGCTCCAGCCTACTGATCTTAAGGACGGCCAGGAGATTTCGACCGTTATCGCACACCACCTTGCCTGGCACAAGGTTCTTGTCACCCAGCCAGTGCTCGGTCTCGTTGTGAAGAGCCATCCACAGCTCCTGACCTGTGTGTTGATGGTCTCCAAGACAGATTAATTTCAACACGGCCTGGTTTCTCTGGCACGTGATGCTACCAGTGGACCTTGGGGGAAAGAACCCTGCACCATCCCTGCGGTTTTGAAGAGCGAGCGCCGAGCCTGAAAGCCACCCTCACCACCAGAGACATCCACTCAGCTCACCCAGTGAGCTGTCACAGAGATATAGTGGCCTTGACCGTGCTTAATAGTCCATGTATTGGTGGTCAGATGGACTTTGCTGGACACAGATGCAGACAACGCGCTGGAGATTTTAGAGGCTGGCAAGGGCAGGGACGGCTTTTCGGGAAAAAAAAATGCCTGCTCGGCATCTGGTATTGAGGGCAGGCAAGGGCCATGATGTTGTGGAACCCATCTGTGTCCACCAGACGGAAAGGCAACATTCCCAAAGCCAAAAGCCTGCCAATGTCAATATTCAGGCTTTTGGCTTTGGGATGGTTTGGGTTAAAGTGTTTCTTCTTCAAAGTGTCTGCACAGGAGTCCGACACCAGTGAGAGAAGCCTTAACCCCCGCACTGCCAACTCCACCCGACACAAGCAGCGGTTATAGGGGACATAATACAGCGGCGCCAGCTCTATTCTATAGGATGTGGGCAACTTTCACCAGCTTCAAAAGCAACCTGAAAACCCACTTCTTCAGGATAGCCTATGACCTAGAATAACCACGCTGTCACTTCACCCCACAAAAATGTCTGCCCCTCACCTTCTGTCTCTGTCCCCCTTCCTTGTAGATTGTAAGCCTTCGCGGGCAGGGCCCTCTCTCCCCCTCTGTACCTGTTGTTAGTCACAGATTGTCACTATTGTAAATATTTGACTTATGTTATGTATGTAACCCCCTGAATGTACAGCGCCCTGGAATCAATGGCGCTATAAAATAACTAATAATAATAATAATAATAATTCTGCTCCCAAACCTGGTAGACAGAAGGCTGGCTGCTAGACTGGCCACTGTACGGCATGCAGGTCAAACTGGTGGAAGGAGAAGGGGAAGGATGAGTCTCTGGCGGTGGTGGTGGTTCTCGGGCGATGGTGGAGGCTGAAGCGGAGGCTGATCCTTGCTCATGACGCTGAGAGACATGGGCAGCTGAGGAACGCTTGGTCTTGGAAGTGGCGGAGGAGGAGGGGACGGAGACAGAGGGTGTGACAGTGGTTGGAAGCCCGGGATCTGTGTGGCCTTTTTTCGCCTAGTGTTTCCTCCATTTCAACTCATGCATTCGCTGCATGTGACTAGACATGTTGGTGGTGGTTAAACACCTAAGATTCTTCCCTCTACTGATGCATTTATGGCAAAGGCGGCATATGACATCGCTGAGTGAATCAGAGGCTTGATCGAAAAAGGCCCAGGCTTGAGAGGTCCTGGACCTTTTCGACAGCGATAAGCGAGGAACGGTATTTCCGCTGATCATGGCTGGCGGAATAATCTCAGTGGACTTGTGCGACCACTCTCCCTTTTTGAGGCGGGAACCGTACTGACACTAACCCATCGTCTTCCTCCTCGTCCAGTGAAGAAGCGCTCGCAAGCAAATTCTGCTGAAAAGACCACGTTGGATCTGCAATGTCGTCATCATCATCATCATCAACACAGGTGACTTCCTCGTGCTGACATTCTAGATCCTGGAGCTGCGGGCTACAAGCAATAGGCACTGCAAGGCATTGCCGACCGCCGGGATTTTTTCCGATTGACCAGCTTCCTTCTCCTCCTCTGATGGCATCAGCGATTGGGCGTCAGAGCAGACAAAATCATCCTCTTTGGCCTCTTGATCTTTGGAAATGCTTTCTGACCCCAACCGCATTTTGTCATCAAAGAGGTCTTCATAAAATGGATTATCCACAGTGGTGGGTACATGAGTTGACATTTGGGCTGCCTTCGCTTCAGGTTGGACGGATGCTGACGATGATGATGATGACGACATTTGTGGCCGTGACTGGGAGAATGAGGAGGTAAGACTGCTGGATGCAGGTTGCATTAACCACTGAAGAACAGATTGGTGACGCTGTTCGTTACTAAGATTCACAGGACACCGACCCATCGATGAGAGGCCTAACGGTCCTGCAACCGACGGTCCGCTGGTTTGCATGTTGTCGCCAGCACTGGAAGGAGCACCTTCTCTCATACCTCTACCTCCATGTTGTAATGCAGAGCTGGATTCGCTGGACCAGACAGGTCTTCCAACACTCTCAAGACTTGCTAACGCACACCAACAAACTGGCAGAGAGTGCTGGGGGCGTATTCCTTATATAGGACCAGCAGCCATCAATAACTAATTAACGGTGCGCTGGCCCTTTAAATCCAGACCAGCCGTCGCGCGTGCGCCATAAGCAGCGGGTATGTGCGCGGCGGCTGTCAGAGCCAAACGGAGGAAGCACAGGAGCGGGGACTGATGAGTACGGGGTTTTTCTGGGCTAGGGCAGAAGGACAACGGCTGCGGGCAGCCGCGGCACCCGCGCCGGACCCCGTAAGCGCAGGGGGTTGGCCGCGGCACCGAGCCCCGGGACGGTACCCCCCCCCCCCCATTTAGATCAACTCCACTTCCTTTGGAATTTGGAGAGGAGACCAGGGGACAGGTTGGCCTCCGGTTCCCGAAGCCCTTCCAGTCAATAAGGAAGAACCGCTTCCCCCTCACCGTCTTCTCCGCTAACACCTCCTTGACCTCAAAGATGTTATCTGTATTAGGACAAAAAGGGCGAGACAGTTTAGGGGAAAAGGGGTTCAGCACCCCCCCGGGTTTGGGAGGGACAGTAAAAGGCT
The DNA here is from genome assembly GCA_025379985.1 of Phyllomedusa bahiana. Taxonomy (NCBI): domain Eukaryota; kingdom Metazoa; phylum Chordata; class Amphibia; order Anura; family Hylidae; genus Phyllomedusa; species Phyllomedusa bahiana. The sequence continues at coordinate 8,265 of JAODAL010077749.1, read as the reverse complement.
TCGGGATACGTAGAGTCGGGGCAAGCGGACTTGTAGATACTGGGTTCAGTCGCCGAAGTACCACAAAAGGCCCCAAGTATTTGGGGCCCAACTTGTAACGGGGCACCTTGAAGCAGATGTTTTTTGGGGGAAAACCAAAACCCCTATCCCCCGGCTCAAATGGGGGCGGGGCCCTACGATCCCGTCAGATGAAGTTTGGTGCGAAGGGGAAGCCCTAGCAGGGCCTGTGGGAGTTCCAAGAGCCTTGATGTCCTTTACTTGGGCATCCCGGCGGGGAAAAGACACAGGTAGCTAGAGGGAAGGGGGGCGGGGATTAACCAAAAGACGAAAAAAAAGTGGGGGGCCCCCCGGGGTTCCGTTTAAGGTTATGGAAAACCTGCCGGGGGAAAAGGGTGGGCCAGTTTCATTACATGGACACAAAATGCCGCAAGTGGTCCCCAAACACTGGTTAACCCTTTCTACCTGCCCGTTGTTTGAGGGGGGTATGCAGTTGAAAAAGCTAGCTAAACCCTGCAACTGACAACCAGAGCCCCCCAAAATGTAGCAAAAAACTGGACTCCCCTATCGAGACAATAGAAAAAGGGAGCCCGTGCAATCGGAAAACATGACGGAAAAATGTTGGGCCCGGGGGGGCAAGGGAAACCCAGGCAGGGGGATAAAGGAGCCATTAGGAGAAACATCGGTCACCACCCAGATGACCGTTTTTCCGATAGGGGGAGATCTTTTTAAAAAAACCAGGGCCCACATAGCCCGGGGGTTTTTTCCGGCACGGGGAGAGGCAAAGAAGGCCCGGGTTTTTGAACAGGGCCCTTAAAAAACGGCACGGGGTGCAGGCCAGAACAAAGTCCCTGACATTTGAGCGAGGGAGGCCCCAGTAATAACGGGGCCGCTGTAGAGACCTATGGACTCCGGATCCCGCTGTTCGAGAAGAATGCCCCATTTCGGGATTCTAGGCCGAAAGGAGGACCAATAATTTTCCCCGGGGAGGCAAGTTTTTAAGTCCAGGGGGGCAGCCATGAGGGCGTTCTGGGGGGACTATGTGCTGTGGAGGAACTCAAACCCACCGTTTCCAAGAACGAGATAGGGGTCAGCTTTGACTTCCCCGGGGCGGCCAAAAAATGTAAAGGAAGTCAAAAGGGGCAAAAAAGCGCCATCTGGCCGGGGGGGGGATTCAGGCTTGACGATGAAGTATGGAGGTTTTAGGTCGGGAAGATTTAATAGGGGCAGCCCCCCAGCGGTGACGCCCCCTTCTAGAGCCAATTTAGGGCCATAATTTCGATCCCCAAATGGATTTCTTCTCGCAGGAGAGAAAGTTTTGGAAAAAAACCCCCCACAAGTATACATTTACCCAGGGGGATATCTGGGGAGACACGCCGGCACCCAGGGAAGCGTCCACTTCCAAAAAAGAAGGGGGTTAGGGTCCCGGGCGAGACGGGACGGGACAACATGAATGCAGATTTGAAGGGTTAAAGGGCTTCTTGAGCTTCGGGGGGGCCAGGTTTTTGGGATTGGCTTTTTTCTTTTTAGGCCCCCAAAGGGAGCCACAAGGAGAGAAGTGTGGGATAAATTGTCTAAAATAATTGGCGAATCCTAAAAAACTCGAATGCCCAAGGGCCCCCCTTGTGGCCACTGTAAAACTGCGGAGAGTTTTGAAGGATCCATCCAACCCTTATCAGAGATATGTACCCTAAAAGGGAAAAGCGGACGCCAAAAAACTCCCGGTTTGGCAAAAGCTATGGTCCCGGATCCCGTGGACATGGGGGCGATGATTTTAAAGATCAGAAAAAAAATTAGTAACGTCCAAGTAAATAATACATAGACATAGAGTAGGCCCGGAAATCTTTTTGACAAATTTCTGAAAAAACGGGGCGTTGCAGGCCGAATGGCTGGCCGATACTCGAAGTGGCCACCCCGCGTATTAAACCCTTTTCCCACTCACACCTTTAAAATGCAATTAGGTATAACCCGCGTGTACAGCTTGGGAAAAAGATTTTGCCCACGCAGGGGGTCGAAAATTTTTCTGGTCAGGGGCAGAGGGTAGCTTTTTTTTCCGTAATTTTTTTTAAGCCCCGATGTCGTGCAGGGCCGGAGAACCCTTTTTTTTTTCCCACAAAAAAAAAGCCGGCTCAGGGGGAGACAAGGTTTACAAAACCCTTTTAAAGGTTCTCAATTATATACTCTGACAAGCCTTACTCGGGGACAGGAGAGATGACCCCGGCCTCGAGGAGGAGAAACACCAGGTTGCAGATTATGGGACAATCATAAGGCCGGTGCGGGGAAATTTTTGGCCCTGTCCCATATGGCGAGCAGGTCGGGGGAGGTTTGGGGAATTTCCGAGGGGCGGCCCGGGGGACGGGTTGCGGCTTCGAACAACGCAGAACAGGGGAACTCCAACGCATGACTTCACCGTGCCCCAGTCCAAGGTCGGGTAGGGCCTTGCAACCACGGGGGGCCGAAGGAATTCGGACGGGGAGGGCAGGACAAATTTGCAAAGCCCCCTTGTGAAAGCCCCAATCTGCAACGTGAGGGAGCAGTGCGGAAGGGATAGCGCCCTTTAAAGGCATTCCCCAACCCCGATGTGACGAACATAGGCTTCTGAAACGGTCACGGCAGACAAAACCCGGGTCAAAGTTATGCTTGTGAAATTTAAGGCAGTCCTGAATCAATAAAGGCGGGCCTAAAGGGTCTGTCCGTGAAACCCCAAAAATTACGGCAGGGTAACGGGGAGAGGGGGAGGGCCGCTCTGACCCCTGGGGTCGCCTCCCCTACACCTTGGGTGGGGAATTTTCCCCGGGGCCCCGCGTCCCCAATAAAATGGCCGAACGCCACAATAGAAAAACGCTTTTTTTCTGCACACGTGAACGTTTCCCCCTGGGACATGTGGGCCTCTCAAACCTGCAAGGTTTTTCTTCGGGAAAACCCTTGGAGGAGGAAGAGGTGGTCGCGGGGAAATGGGAGCCAAGGGGTAGACGGTGGGCGGACGCATCCCTTTGAAGGCGGAGCCTTTTTGCCTTTCGGGAACCGAATATCGATTCGGGTCTAATGATTAACAAATCCAGGGGGACTGGTAGATCCCGAGCAGCGACTCATCCTTGATTTTCCCGGAAAACCTTCAAAAGTCGCCATCAAAGCTTCGTTTTCCAGTCCCCTCCGAACGAGAGGCGAAACTGCACAGAATATGCCGACATGATGTGCCCGATGAAGCCGGGGGATGGCGGGAGCCAAGAAGTAGGCCCGGTTTTTTCAAGACCCTGCGGTATCCCCGAAGGAAGGTTTGGGGGTCGGCCCGTCAAATCCCCCCGATCCCCCAAATGGGGTGGCCCCAAACAGGCTTTCTCCAACAAGAGGCGATTATGAAGGCCACCTTGCCCTCTGTAGGGGAATTTAGCCCCATCTCTCGAGGGGAGGGGCACTGGGGATGAACCCACGGCATTCTTTTGGGGCTCCACGTAGGGGAAGGGGAGCGGGGTGCAGAAGGGGCCAGAAGCCGGGGCAGGTAGAGCAATGGACCCGGAGAACGGATGCAGGTGGCGGCGGCGCAGGTGGGGGGTAGACGGGCTGCAAGGTTCTGATCATGGCCCACTGTCAAAACGTTGGCTCTTGCCGAGCTGGCAATACGTTTGGGTCTGCGGGCGACACCGTCGTGCATCCCCCGGGGTCGGGCAGAGGTACCCTGGGGGAATCCAGGGGGCCGTTTGACTGTAATGCAGAGGGGATTTGCTACCCCCGCAACGATGATATTAAGCCACGCCAAGGAGCGGAGTCAAAATAGCCCCCGGGATTTACCCAAACCCGCCACAAACGGGGTGGACTTGCGCGGCGTAGGGTACCAGGGCGCAACCCTGACGGACTTCTTGCATGGCGGGCCGGGGGACGGGGTGGACAGAATCGTAATCCCGAGGTATCGGGGATGGAGGAGGCAGGGCAGGGACGGGTTCGGGTCAAGACAGGCGACGGTCAGGGAACGGCAAACGGCAAGGTCGGGGAAATACGGAAAGGACTGGTACACGGGGAATCAACGGATTCCAACACCTTTAAACTTGCTAACGAAACCAACAAACTGGGAGGAGTGCTGGGGGGGATTTCCCTTTTAAAAGGGCCACGGCCGTCAATAACTAATTAAAGTGCACTGGGCCCCTTTAAAACCAGACCCCGCGCGTGTGCGCCCAAAACAGGGGACGCATGCGTGGCTGCAGAGCCAACGGAAAGCACAGGGCGGGGATGGGATACGGGTTTCCCGCCCCCCCGCCGGGACCCGTAAGCGCAGGGGGGGGGCCCCCGGGGGGGCCGCGGGGGCCGGGCCCGGACCCCATTATCACCCCCCTTTTCTCCTTTCCACCCGCATTCGCTCCATGTTTAGAAAGATAAAAATTAAAAGTTGAAAGAGTTTTTCACAGTCTCTTATTGAAAACAGCAAATCACGGTATTCTTAAATCCCCCTAAAATTTCCAACAGCCAAAAGGGTTAGAAACAGAATTGTTCTATCAAAATTTGAAATGCGGGCTGGTGGGAAAACCGTAACACCCAAAACAACAGTGTTCTTCCTTTTATCCCCCAGATTTACAACTGCCCTTTTGGACACTTTGATGTTTTTAACAAAATATGTACAAATGCCAAATTTGCGCCAAAATGCACGCACTGAGTGAAATAAAGTATTAAAAAGTTTTTTATTGTTATATGGCGTTTTCCACATGACAACAGCGCAGTTTTCTATGAAATAATTTAAAAAAAATTTCTACAAGGCACGATTACGCCAAACTGAGACGCCGGACGCAAAAAGATTTTAAATTGTTTTGGATAATAGGGGGCCTTTTGCATCACTGAAACGGGGTAAAATTTCTGTAATATATGTATAAACAATATGCGTAAAAATGACTCTCTGCGCCAAACGATGCACGGGCTGCAATAAAGATTTAAAGTTATATGGATTTAATAGGCGGCCTTCGCACCACTGACTAAGGGGCAATTTTTCACAAAATGATAACACAATATGCAAACTGACTCTAACCCAAACAGATGCAGGGACTGCAATAAGAAAAATTTAAAAAGTTATATGGGTTAATATGCCAGCCTTCGACCACGACACACGAATTTACTAGGGAAAAGTTAACACAATTTTTCGTACAACTGAGTTTTGCGGGAAAAAAACCACGGATTCAAAAAAATTTTTTTAAAATTTTTGGGATAATTATGCCCTTTTTGGGGAAACTGACACGCAGTGATTGCAAAAGAAACAAAAAACAGGGACAAATTTTACCTCCTAAGGGTTTTTTGGGCCCAAAAAAAAGGGTAAAAAACAATCTTTTTTCAAAACAAGATCACAGAAAACATGAGCTGAAAATATCTCCCTTTTTTTTCAAAAAACCCTCCTCTGCCACTCCCCCCCCCCCCCCGCACCCCCGGGCAAACACACACCAGTAGAAAAACCTTAAAACTTTCCCCTTCCCAAAATTTAAAAAGTAAAAATTTCCTATCTACCTGTTCTGGGCCTGTGGGTGGGTGTGGGTTTTTCTTGTATTAGAAGAACAATCTCCAAAATGTTAGAAACGGGCAAAATTGATTTAAACGTAACAGACCCCTTTCCTTTGCAGTTGCATAATAAAACGATGCCCACGTGTTTTTTGGGCAGCCCAATGAGACCAACCCCGCAAAGTGGTGACTTGTACATCCCCCCTAAACCCCCCTCAACCCTTTGGGAAACTGTTTTGGCTCCCGGCCAAAAGGACAGGAAACAAAAAGTAATAGTTATCTGAAATTGTCCCCTAAATTATGGCGTAAAACGAAAATTTCAGAAAAAGCCAAAAAAACCTGCTGATTTCAACTTTAGCGATAATACGCTCATACCTTTAAACGGGGATCGGCTTTTGTTCCCTGCGGTTAGCAAGGGGGTCGCTGTAATTACACCGTACCTCTACCTATTTTAAGGGGACTTAAAACGGAATTATGATGTACCTGAAAGTCTTTTTGGGGTAAAGGGTTAAACGCCCGGGTCAAAGGGATAAATATGAACTCCCCCTTTTAGTTTAAACTAAGAAAAAAAAATTAAATAGTAAAGCAAAAAAAAAAAAGTAAAAAAAGCACAGTAAGAAAATAGGGAATTTTTTTCAAAAAAAATGGGATTTTATTTTAAAAAAGTGGAAAAAAAAAAGAAAAAAATACACAAAAAGGGTATAAAAGTAATTTTTAACAACCGAAGTAAACAAATTGATATCTACGGGAAACTGTAGGGTAAAACATCGTAAAAGTAAAATTAGAAAAAAAAGGGGTGTATCGCTTTTTTTTTCAATTCTTCCAACGAAAAAAAAAGTTTTTTAAAAAAGTCCTAAAAATTTTTTAAAAAAAACCTCTATATCTTATTTTGAAATAAAACAACCCTACATCTTTTAAACAAAAAAAATCAAAAGGTGCCCAGAATATACCCCAAAAAAAAAAAAAAAATTTTAAAATAATTTTTTTAAAAAGGTTTTTATTTTTAAAAAGGGTAGAAAAACTTTAAAAAAACTATACAAAATTTGGGTATCGCTTTATAACAACCCCACAAAAAAAATAACACATTTTTAATTGCTACAGGGTAAAACAAAAAAAAGGGGAAAAAAATAAAAAAGAAATTTCCCAAAATTGCTGTGTTTTTTCCATTAAACCCCAAAAGAGAGAGTTAAAAAAAGTTAAATGTTTTTTTACACGAACCCCAAGTTTAAACCCCAATAAAAAAACCCTTTGTACTGAAATAAAACAATTGCGGGCCTTCAATTGAACAAAACAAAAACAAGGGGTTTTGAAATAGGAAATTATAAATAAAGGGTTTTCTTTTTTATTTTTTTGTTTTTATTGTGAAAAAGGGAAGAAAAACCCTTAAAACTATACAAAACACAAAACTTTCCCCAAAACCACGGAATTTTTAATTTAAAAAAAAAAAAAGAAAACATGGCAAAATTGCTATTTATTTTTTTCCTTTCCGTCCCAGAAACAGAAAAACAGAAATTAACCAACAATTAACCCCCCCCCAAAAATTTGGGTAAAAAATACAAATTAAAGGGTAAGTAGCTGATGATCCTTAATCTTTAAAGTCAAGTTTTCCTTTTTGATACAGCTTTTTAAAAAACGTGGAAACATCACACATAGGACTGCTAAGGGCGTTTAAAGGAAAAAAACCCCCTTAAATTTAAATAGCAAATTTATCCCGGAAACACGTAACCATCCTATGTCGGGATGTGCCACATTTTTTAAAATCGCTGTATCTTTTAAAGGGAAAGCCCTCAAAAATTTTTAAAAAGTTTGGGGGGATAAACCCAAAGGGCACTTACCATAAATTTTTGTCTTCATTCCCTACCCGGGAATCCTTTGCAATCTTGGACATTTGGGGGTGTGTGAGTTTCCCAAATTTTAAAATTTTTTTGTATAAAAAAACAACTTACTCTACAATGAAAAAAATAAAGATGGGCCCCCAAACAATGATGCCCCAAACCACCCCCTTTGTTTTCCCCCAATGGCAGGAGGGTTTTGGGCCGAAACACAATGGGCACTTTTCAGAAAAGGGGCGTTTCCACCCATTTTTAAAAGGCAAAACAAAGGGAACATGTATAAAGGGAAAGGGGCCCGTTCAAAGGTAAATTTGCGAGTCTCATTTTCAGTGTATAATGTCCCTTTATTATGAAAGGGTTTTTGGTTCATAAATGGTGTGAAAAGTTAAACGCGCCCTCGCCTTGTGTTCGGGCGCATTAACAAATTTAGGCGCATGATAAGGGCGCCAAAACATGAATAAAGGCTAAGACGGCGGAAAAAAAGGAAAAATCTTTAGAATAGCATGTCAGTGAATAAAACTTTTGGAAACTGATCCCCTGGGGGGAAAACCACAGGCCCAGCAAACCAGTGCTGTGGGCTTTTGGCTGTATGTGAAAAAAAGGGGTAAGCACAAAAATAATTTAAAATTTTCCCATGTAGTAAAAATTACAATAAAAAAAGCTTAAAAACCAAAATCAGGGGTTATTAAAAAAAAAATTTTAAATTTAAAAGATTCTAAAATTTTTTAAAATACATTTTATAAAGAAATTTCTAAAATTTTTGGGGCCCAAAAAATATTTTTATTTTTTAATTTTATATATCACATTTTTAAATTAAAATTTTTAAAAAATTTACGTACTTTTTAAAATATTTTGAAAATTTAAAATAAATTACTTTTTTTTAATTGAACGGTGAGAGTTAAAAAAGGGGACATTTTTTGGGCCCCTTACAAAAAACTATTCTTCGACTCCCACTCGGCAACCA
>JAODAL010077748.1:0-13160 GCA_025379985.1 Phyllomedusa bahiana | reverse complement strand
AAGCAGCAAGACTCTCTGGCCCGCTGGATTTACAGGGGTCAAAAGAATGTTACGATCGGGTAAAAGACTCACCTCTTCATTTTTCAAGTCTTTCCCACCAGATCCAATGTGTTTCCGGGGGCCGAACTTTGGGAAAGTGCTTTTCGATCAAATTTGTAAAGCTGCAACATTTCACCCCATCAACTTTTTAAAAAACATTACAGTTTGAATGTCTTCCCTGCCGAATTTTTACCTTAGTGAAAATTTTTTCAGAAAACCCTTTGGAGGTCCCACCCCTAAGATTGTTTTTAAACCCCAATGGTGTGCTGCCATGGTGATCGGGAAAGTGCTTATGAAATTTCTGTTTTGGATCAGTGGGCAGCACACTTTCTCACCCAAAGTTATTTCCGTCATTGTTTTAAAATACTGGGTGTGGTACTTTCCCAGACTTATAGGGCAAGACTGAAGTGGTTGATTAGTTAAATTTATTGCTTTTTAACCTTTTCCTTCAAATTGTACTAGGTAAAGTAGCCCCAAGGTGTGCGCCCACGGACTAAGGAAACAAAAAAGTTTTCGGGAAGCAAATTTCACTATATATGTTTTATACTGTTGTAAAAATATTCGTTAGGTCTGTACATGTAGTGTGTAGTTTTTTAGTGACACTGTAGTTATGGATGGGTATGTATATTGTTTTGTGGTAAATATATATATATATATATATATATATATATAATATTATTAATTATATATATATGTTGTGTGTATCTGTTGTGTAGTGTGCATATATACTGTATGTGTATGTATGTGTCTAGTGTGTTTTTAAATTTTTGGTTGTTGTGTTTCGGGGATGTGTATGACTGGTATTATATGCTTGTGTGTGTATATGTATATGTGTAGAGTGTGTATGTACAGGGTCACTTCCATAGGTTGGCGGTCAACATTTCACTCTGCATGGCTGCTTAAAAATGGGCGAGCAGAGTTAGCAGCTGCACACTAACTGCTTTGCCAGGAGCAGTTTCCTTACCGTCTGTTCCTTCCCAACTGTACATACAGCGCTCAATATAAACATCAGCGTTGCGGGCTGTGTAATGCAAAGCTTTCATCACGCCCTCTGTGATGCTGAGTCTCCTGGGCAAGAGCCTTAGGGGCCGTTCACACAGCTTATTTTGGGCACGGATTCCAGCCGTATTGCATACCGTACTGCGCTGCAGTACGGCTGGAATCCGTCCCAGCTATTAGGGTAACCACGTTTCATAAGAACTATGGATTCTGTCTCTCCTCCCCGCTTGGCGAATACGCCGGGAGGGGAGAAAGTGACATGTTCACGCCGTGGATAATGAAAGTCTATGGGGCCCGGGAGCTGCGCCCCCGCCCCGCCCCTTATTCAAACCATAATTGCGGGCGAAATCCGTCCCGCAATTATGGCTTGAATAAGCCGTGTGAACCGGGCCTTAAGCTTCTGGCCCAGGAGATGCCGGGAGCAGTGTCCTGATGTAAGCAAGACTGATGACATTATGCCGCTTATGCCAGACACTAGCCCCCAAAGCTTGTGGCTCAGCAGGGAAACGGGGAGAGGGAATACTTTTTTTCTTTTTTTTTTTTTTATCCTATATTACCAAGGGGGGTCTATTTTTATCTCGTGGAGATATTTACTTACAGGGGGTTTATATTTACCTAAAAGGGGGTTAAACTCCCTACAGAGGGGTATATTTTCCCAAACCAACTAATAACTATATCTATCTACCTACCTACAATAGGTGCTATTTTTACTACCACAGGGGTAATCCACCTACGGCACCCTTTAATTCTACTACAGGGGACTATAAACCATTTTCAGGGGGCTGAATAAAAATTTCTACCTTGTACAGGGGGCCTTTTAATCCTAGCTACGGGGGCTTTTTTCCTCCCTACAAGGGCACAAATAAAACCCAATACCTACAGGGAGCCAATAACCCAAATCTAAAAACCTATATTCCTACTTCTTTGTGGTTGGCTATATAACTACCTAATATCTACTATTAGGCTATATCTACTTAATAAGGGACCAAGATACCTACCTATTAGGGGACCTTATACTTGCCTATCTACTATTGGCTAATCATTTAAAAAGGCCAAGATAACCTTTTTGGGGACCTAAAAATCACCTACAAAACTGGGGGCATACACCTACTTAATTGAGGCTATTCCTAAGGGGGTTTTTCCCTATTGTCTACCTAATTATATCTAGTGACTCACAGGAGACATCTTAAAGGGTTTGTTCTCTTTCTCTTTTTTTCTTTTCCTTTGCCCAGCGCCATACAAACTACTCCCAATCTTCACTGAAAAATTTAAAAAACAAATATCTTAAGACCCGCAATTTATCCCCTTCTCTACCAATTCTCTAAACAAACCCCCATCTTACACCCATTGGTAGCCATGAAATATGCCCCCCTGTAGCCCGTAATACCCCCAAAAGCCAGGTAGTAGCCCCCTTACCTTTGTCCCCCCGTAGCCAATGAGCCCTAGTGCCAATGATCCCCCTAGCAGTGAGCCCCTGTCCAGGTGATCCCCCTGTGGCCAGTAGTGCCCTGTGGCCAGGTAAAATACCCCCTTGAAGCGTATGCCCCCTGTGGTCATATGCCCCCCTGTAGCCAGTGAGCCCCTTGCCCTTGATGCCCCTGTAGCCAGTGATGCCCCCGAGCCAGTGATGCCCCCTTGACCATGATGCCCCTTTGCCAGTGTGACCCTGAGCCATGATGCCCCCCTTGACCATGTGCCCCTGTACCAGTGATGCCCCCTTGTGCCGTGATGCCCGGGCCAGGATCCCCCCTTTAGCCATATCCCCCCCTTTGTAGCCAGTGATGCCCCCCTTGTAGCCAAGTGATGCCCCTGTAGCCAGAGATGCCCCTGTAAGTAATTAAAAAAAAAAAAAAAATACCATGAAGTGAATAGTGTAATGTCATCTAAATTGATAATTAAGGAAACCATTTTGTGAACTGTAAACCATTTTTATGAATCTTAGATCCGTTTTCACTTTATTTTTGGTTGGGAAAAACAAGATGATCTGAACCTTGTAAAACAACATACCAAGTTTGTTCTGCTCGTTCAAAGTACACTTGCACTAGATAAAAAGGTCATCGTGACTTTACACACATACAAATAAAACCCACATGTAGGGAATCATATGCTTTTTATTCGAATAAATGTAATATGTTGACTTTAAATCAAACATTACAAAAACCCCCAAAAAAAGAGAGAACTGGTTCACCGTGTGCTCCAGTTGTACAAAAATCTGATCGTGTCTAACGTATTGGGGAAAAAAATAATTGAAATTATGTGTTATTCCCAAAATTCTTGAAAAAACTGGTCAGCTATTCTAATGAGTAATGACTTTATCGTTTGATTGGCTAAAAGTACACCTTTAAGATTCTGGCTTATCTTGTTTGGTTGAAGTGAAATCACCAATCCCCTAACCATAAAAAAAGACAAAGGGGGATTAAATAAATTGTCATATTGTTTTTGATCTAAAATCCAGTGTACCTGTTTTTTTTTACTTTCGACGGGAAAAAAATTTGATCTTGATAGGCAAAAGCCCCGCAACTTTTGGGGGCTTCCGGGATTCAGCAAGAGGGGGAAGGGGGGTCACTGTCTAGATGCATCGGGACGGGAAAATTTGGAGGGGTTGCACCGGGGTAGGTTCTTCCCAAAAATCCATTTTCTCCTTTCCAGTTTATCAAAAAGATGTCACTGTCTTGTCAAAATTTATCTCCATTCTTCCACGTATCCCCGTTAGTATTATAGTATTTTTTTTATTTTTAAAAAGAAATTTTTAAAATACGTGGGAGTTTAGAGTGATAATTTAATAAGTTAATTGATATTGTCATATTTGTTTAAGAAAACAATTATTGATTATTCTGTCTTTTTAATTGTGTATGTTTTTTTTTTTTGTGTTTTTTTTATGGGAAAGGCCCCTCCCCACGTGGTGAGAAAATTTTAAATGCCCATTTTAAAGTAAATTTTTACAGATTGTTTTGGTTAAATAAGTATTGTTTAAGAAGAATATATATAAAATATTAATTTATAATTTAAAAAACCCTCACTGTTAAGTAAAATGTTTTTCCCTTAAGCTTGCATAGAAGTAAATTGATAAGACAATTTTGAAGTTGTTGTGTTTTAATAAAAGATAAACTTCCCCTCCCATAAACCCCCTGAAGTTAAAATTTTATAAAAGGAAAATAATGTTCCGCTGAAGTAGGGGGTGCCTGACGAGTTAAGAAAACTCTTTTTTGGGTCTGACGACCCCCTACTTTTCTCTAGTGAAAAAAGGACTTAAAGGGGAAATAATAGGGATGTGGTATCTTAAGAAATTTTAAAACCCCCAAAACCCCAATAGAAACAAGTAGTTTTATCTGATAAAGTGATAAGAAGCCCGTGAAGCGATGCTAAGCATATGGTATAGATACAAAACCTTAAGGGAGGCAGGGAGAGATGGTCTAAAAATGGGAATGGTTATATCAAATAATTTTATGCTGTAAAAATCTGCAATGGGGGAAAAATGTTGTTAAGATGGTTTAAAATGAAGTCAAAACTCAATCACGGCAACCCAACCTTTACAACACCTGTACTATGGTAAACCTAAAAGAAAAAGGGTTTAAATTAGCGATACAGATTGTGAGGATGATGATTATTTTTCATGCTAGGCATAAAATTTCTTCCCCAGTTATACAGGAATATTTCTGTAGCCATAGGGCAAATACACTAAGAAGGCCCACACACTTCTCATTTTCAAAATACCTCCCCAACAGTAGCCGCAGTTCCACAGAACCCGTGGATCTTCATTGCCCTATCATCCACCCTTTAAAATATACTGTCCCAGTAAAGCCCATGAAAAGTCTCCGGGGCATCCACAAAAAGGGGGAGTGCAACATTGAGTGACACAATTATCCTCTCCCTCAAACAACCCACATCCAATTATCATCCACCTGCATATAATACACATTACCTAGTCTCTAAGGACCAGGATACAAAAGTAATGTTATCAGTTAATATAACATGTCAGGGCAGGATATGTTAAAATTTTTACACTTTGTTTTCAAAAAACAGAGGGCAATCGGATGAAATGGGGCCCCAAGAAGAACTCTGACATGGGACTAATCCCATTTCACGGAATTGTTTTTATTTTTATTTTTCACACTAATATTATGGTTTTTTTTTTTCCAGGAACTAAGAGGCAATAAAAGAATTTTCCCTTTTAATACAGAAGATTAAAGTTAAATTTCCCCCATTAAACTGATTTTTTCCAGCTACACAAAGGACCATATCACCCTAGATGTAAGTGGAAAAAGGCAAACCCATTTTATATACAATCAGCACACCTAAGCCCCCTTAAACATCATTCTTCAGTATTCAATCAATAAATTTTAGTAGATGCCTCACTGGGTTATTGGGAAAATATTTTTTGGCAACTCAGCTTGGTGCACCATCTTGCACCCTTTGATGACATTTCATATAGGCTAACTTTAGAATACAGAGGGTGGGGACCTGCGTATGCTGTAATTTGGTTAATGATCCCACAAAGGAAGAGCCAAACAGATCCGAAGTATTGTTCAATACGCAAAAAATCATCCATGAACACCTGTGGAATATGAAATTTTAAGAGAGGGGCAATAGCAAACACCCCACAAATACACACGCTTTGTAAATCCAATTGCACACATACACAAAAACAAAAACCGAGTACTCATGAAAGCTGAAATTGAATACCTTCGGGTAACAAGCTCTGCTTGAATTCTTGCAAAAAAACCCCGGCAAAAATTTTCCTATACAAATTACAAGATTAAAGACAGGTGACTTACAGACTTAATTGGACCGCCTACACCAGGCCCAAATACCAAAAAACCAGACATAGTACAGCTGTAAAAATTTTTCCTTTCCCAGAATGAACAGCGACTGAGATAGCATTGGGGAAGGTAGGTTATGCTATAGTCTTTAATTTTCTCCCCAATTATAGGATTAACCCAAAAATTCGTGGCTGAACCATTCACATACATTGACAAACCGGAAGGCTGGTGGATTCATGAAAGCTGGTTTTTCTCCTCTCGCTCCTGCTCTAGGGCCCATAGATTACACAAAACCCTTCCCCTTGTTTTTGGCCCCTTTAAAATCAAAGGACATGCAAAAGCGTGCTAACTTAAGTCCCCAATAGATAGCTATGCAGTGGTCTTAGGCCCCGTTGTGAAGCATTTATAGAGAGAGAAAAAAGCATCAGCCTTAGAGCCAATAGCGGCTGATGAATTTTTTTGTAGGAAAACCGCCGGGTTTTTTTTCACATTTGAATGTCGGGGTTTCCCCATTCTGTGTATTACCCCGAATTGTCACAGGCCCAAATTCTAGGTGGGACCCGTTCTCCTCCAGCCTAGTACATCCAACATCCCCATCTGCGGCCCGAATGACCATAGGGGAAACCGGGGGATTTGCCCGGCGGGCCGTAGGTCCGGGCCGCAGGGGCCCGGGTGATCTCCCCAGGAGGACGGTGTTCCCCCCCCGGGGGGCCCCATGCCGGGCTGTGGGCGCTACAGGTCGCACAGCAATGGTGCATTAGCGACCGGACCCCCGGGCAGGGGCCGTAGGGGCCCCCCCCCACCCCAAGGCTGCATGGGCCCGGGGCCCCCTGACCCCCCCAGCAGCCATCACGGCTCCGCCTGCACCGCGCGGTGCAAACGGCCGAGGCTGAGCTCTGGGATCACTGATCCCGTCTGTTCAGCTCCCAGGAGGCCGCGGGGGAGGCGTGCGATGTAATGACGTCATCGCCGCCGCTCCCCGGCCCCCACTCTGCTGACGCCACAAGGGCCCCAAATGAAGAGGGCGGGACGCAGGTTCCGGGTGGTATTAGTTTTTTTTTTTTTTAATTTTCTTTCTGTCCCTGGTCCCATACTGCCCCTGCCCGGCGCCTTACTGCCCTGCCCGGATATACGCCCCGCCCCGGCTATTACGCCCCTGCCCCGGTGCCTATAAAAGCCCTGTCCTGGGTATATACTCCCCGCCCTGCCCGGGTATATACTGCCCCTCCCTGGCTATATACTGCCCCTGCCCCCCGCTTTTCACGCCCTGCCCTGGCTATATACTGCCCGTGCCCGGGGTATATACTTTCCCCGCCCGGCTATAACGCCCCTGCCCCCGGCTATATACGGCCCCCCCCCTGGGCATATACTGCCCCTGCCCTGGCTAATTTCTGCCCTGCCCCGCTAATGAGCCCCGCCTGGCTATAGATGCCCTGCCTGGGTACCTATACCCCGCCCTGGCTAATTTATGCCCCCCTGGCTAAAGTACCCGCCCCGGGTATATGAAGCCCGCCCCGGCTACCTTCCCTGCCCCGGCTATATGATGCCCTGCCCTGGGTACCTATCCCCCCGGGTACTGATACCTCCCCGGCTACCTAACCCCGCCGGCTTATGAAGCCCTCCCTGGGTATGATACCCCTGCCTGGGTACCTATACACTGTCTGGCTAATGATGCCCCGCCCTGGCTACTGATACCCCGCCTGGCTATATGATGCCCCCCTGGCTTATGAGCCCTGCCCCCGGCAACTGTACCCTGCCCCGGCTATAGAGCCCTCCCCGGGTACCCAACCCTGCCCTGGCTATATGAGCCCTCCCTGGCTACCCATCCCTGCCCTGGCTATATATGCCCCGCCCGACTATGATACCCTGCCCCGGTTAAAAATGCCCTCCCTGACTACTGATACCCCCTGGGTAATGATGCCCTGCCCCGGCACCTAACCCTGCCCTGCTACCTATACCCTGCCCTGGCTATGATACCTGCCTGGCTACCTATACCCTCCTGGCTATATGAGCCCTCCCTGGGTACTGATACCCTGCCCGGGTACCATAACTGTCTGGGCTATATGATGCCCCCCCCTGGCTACTGATAACCCCCGGCTACCATACACGCTGGCTATATATGCCCCCCCCTGGACTGATGCCCTGCCCTGGGTATTGATATCCCGCCTGGCTACCCCATACCCTGCCGGCTATATGATGCCCTGCCCCCCCCCCCGGCAATGATACCCTCCTGGCATAATACCCTGCCTGGCTACCATAACCTGCCCCGGCTACCCATACCTGCCCCCGGCTATGATACCCGCCCGGGTACCCATCACTGCTGGTTATGTGCCCTCCCCCGGGTACTGATACCCGCCTGGCTACCTATACCTGTCTGGAATAAGATCCCGCCCTGGCTACGATGGCCCGCCCTGGGTACGATACCCTGCCTGGCTACCTACACCCTGCCCCGGCTCCTAACCCTGCCCTGGCTGCCTATAAAACACTGCCCACCTTACACTGCCTTGGGTGCCCTTTAAAAGCCCTGCCTACCAAACACGCCTGGCTGCCATACACGTCCTGCCCGCCTATAACTGTCCCTGTCTGCCTATAAGTTTTCCCCGCCTGCCTGCATACGGCCCTGCCTGCCTGCATACTCCTGCCTGCCTACATACTGGGGCCCCGCCTCCTAAGGGGGGTTTTCCTATTTACATCCACTTATCGCATTTTTTTTAAATTTCCCAATTTTAGGGGCTAAAAAAAAAAAACATACCGTTTGGGGGGTTGATAGGAAAATGCTGGAAAAAAAAGATCTAGATGTATTTGTGGGGAAATTCTACGGAACGGTATGACCACTAAAGAAGACATTGCATGGGGGGCTGGACGGAGAAAAAAATGGAAGGGAACGACCATCGGAAAAAACGTCATGGAGGTTTGTGCCCGAAGAAGAAAAGGGAAAAAACAACTCCCATCAGAGATGACGTCTCCCCTGAGTCTCTGCTGCAGGGGTAAGTTTTATTCTTGTTTAATCAGTGCTGTACATGTGATGGGGACCTGACTACGGGGATGTATTGGGGTTTTAGGTTTATGTTTTTGGGTTATGTAGTTTTTCAGTGGGGCTTGTCCCCCATTGTAAACAAGTGCCCACCTGACTCTGTGATGAGGGGTTTCTCTCACCCCTGTTTTCTCTTGCTTGTATGTAGGGGTCTCACACAGAGCATTTGGTGCTTTTTTTGATGCTTTTTTTTTTTGTGCAGAAATTCCAGCATTAACTCTCCCCCTTTTGCAAAAAAACGCCCAAAACCAATCAAAATGCCCCAAAAATGCTCCGTTGAAAGGGCCTTTTAGGTGTTTATTTTAGCCGGGGCGAGGTGCGAGAACGGGGACTTTTTTTAAGCGGATATTGTGTGGGGGCTGCTGGGGGCTTATTCCCAGGGTGATTTTTTTTCCCAGTCGGGCCCCTCCCCTCTGCACAGGTCTTTAAAGTGAACCTTGTTATTTTGTTGCCACATGAGTTCAGAGGAGGGGGTAGGTCAGAGAGACCCCTTTTTGGAAGCCTTAGAGGTCGGAGACCAAAACACCCCCCGTGCCCGTTTTTGGGGGGAACAAATTGAAAATTTGAGAACAGATTTAGTAATTGGGAAATTCGGGTATGCTCTCTTTTTTGCATTTTTTGAAAAAAACAGTCACATTTGCCCAGATTTATTTTGCAAAAGATTTTTGTTTTTAAAGAAACTTTTGAGTACAACAGCAAAAAGATTATTGTTTTTTTTGGAGAACCTATTCTGAAGTAACAATTTTTTAAATTTTAAAAAGCAAAAAATTCAAAAATATAGCAACCCAAATCCTTTAAAATTTCCTTGTATTAATTTAAATTTTCGAAAAAAACTGTGTCTTTACTAAACTTTGTAAACTTGTTTTCCAAAATTGCCCCTCCTTAGGAAAAGGCCCGTGGAAGGTTAGGGGGTTAAACCCAATTTCAGAGGTCTATGGACAGTAAAGGGAAAGCCAAGACCCAAAATTTCCTGAAAGCGTAGCTGAAGCTACCCATTGTGGGAAGACAGGAAGCGAAATTGGTCTCCACACACGGTATGCAAAGGTTTTCACTGCAAAAGCGAAGTGTCTGCCCTCCAGAGCCCCTCCGCAGATGTGGTGGAGCAGTAGGCTTTCCTTCACACCCCCCCATAACCAAGGGCCCTTTCCCCAAAGATCCCACAGGTAAAACAGCTCCCAAAGGTGGGGAAGATTATTGTATTCTTGGTTTGTTTAAATTTTACTTCTCCAGGTTGCTTCAAAAAATCAGGGACTTATTTTCCCTCACTGGTAATGTATTTTAACCATTATTAAGTTAATGAAACAGTAGTTAATTTGTGTCCCCACAGATATTTACCAAAATGTCAAAGAGACTAAGAGGTTCGCCAGATGTCTCCCCTTATTTTTATGGAAATAATACCACCCTCAGAAGAGGTACTTTCAACTTTCCCATAAATTCATTAAAATTCCAATCATAATCCACCTGGATTAATTGTTTATTTTTGGATTTGGGCAACTAAGGACAAGGAAAACTTAATCGCCAAGGGGGGGAATGCAATTGTTTTCTCTTGTTTCTCACAAAGCAAAGACTGTGTTTTGACCGTAAGTTCTTAATTTTCTGTTTTTTTACAGAAAGAGGGGAAAGGCCATGCGGGCCCCACAAGTAACAACCCTGATGAAAAACCCCTTCAAGTGTGAAAACCGAGGAACGGGACTTGGATCCATGCTCGCACTGTCCCCCCCTTTAAGGAGCGATGTTCCCGGTTGCCAACCCAAAAAGTGAACCAGAAGATATTGAGTTCACTGCTCCTTACGGGCTCTGCCATAAAAACCACCACCTAAGCCCAGTGGTCATCCATACAATCCCCTTTCCCATCGGGGAAAGAAAAGAAACAAGAGTTTCCCCCGCTTAATAAACAAAAATATTGGTTTTTTTGCTGCCTTATTGCACTTTTCCACAGGACGTATTGGCCGCATGGGGAAAAGATTATAAAGGGACCGAAGGTGTGAGAGTGAGATACTACGACTACTAAAGGACAAAGAAAATTTAGCTGTTATTACTTTTTGGGTTAGCAAAAAAAATGGGACAAGTATAAAATGCATATATGGTTTTATGAAAACATAGGTCTACACATAAGTAAAAAACACTTTTTAAAGGGAAAAGACAATAAGTTAGTTAACATGAAAACCAAATAGCTAAACCATAGTCTTAAGACCATGGAGATCACACATTCCCCAAAACCAGTTCCCGATACGTTCCAAAAAAGATTTAGTTTTTAATGACAAACCCCAAGTTCAATTCAATGTATTTCAGGTTCAACACTTCTCAGATGCAATACAGCACAAACAAACAAGTTTTTGGGGACATTCCCCTAGATTTGGACATTTTAGAAATAGCATTTTTCACAAAAAAGGGCTTTTCTTCTTACATAAATTTTCTTCCCCTAGAGAATAAATTTTTTTTTTTTTTCAATCATTCACTAATTTAGGGGGTGACCCAATTGTTTTCAGGGGAATAGGGTTTTTCCTAGGACATGAGGTTTTCTTGCCAAACATGCAATAATAAGAAACGGATCCCACAAAACCTTTTTATCAAGTTTAAAAACCCCAAAATTCATGCATACACTATCAAAATCACAACATCATTTTAAGTGAAGGACATTGACAACATTAATGAGAATTTTTTGATGCCCTTAAAATTTAAGGTCTTCGATATAGAATAGATTTTTTTCATGTTTAGGGGGAGCATAATGGGGGCCCCCAAGGGAAAGGGTTTCCTAGCTCAGCCCCCCAATTGATTTATGGATCAGAGGATGGGTGGATTTGCCCACTTCTTCATCCCTTTCATTTTTTTGTCTTAATTTTGGTCTTGATAAATGTATTGGGAACAGGAGAGTTGCTATAAGACCAAAAGGGTTTTATATCAAATGTCATTCATTCAGTAAACATCCATACGTGAGATGAGCAACAAGAACACCCTTTTAAAAGAATCTCAGGGTACTAATATTGAAATTAAAAATGGTGTTTGTAATTTAAAACAAGAGGGGGGGGAAAGAAGTGGAAATAGTATAACTTGTCATTTAATGATAAATTAAGGCAACCATTTGTGAACTGTCAGCCCCTTTTTATGAATCGTAAGCCTTTTTTCACTGTTATTTTAGTTGGGGAAAACAAGATGATCTGAACCGAAAAAACACACAACCAAGTTTTGTTTCTCAGTTCAAAGTACACTGCACTAGATAAAAAGGCCCTCGTGACTTATCACACATACAAATTAAACCCACATGTAGGGAACATATGCTTTTTTTTTCTGAAAATTAAAAAGTTTAAATTTTTAAAACATACGAGAACCAAAAACCCCAAAAAAAAAGAAATAAATGGGGCCCGGTGCTCCCGTTGTACAACATCTGATCTGTTTAACGTCAAGGGATTAATAATTGAAATTAAAGTTTATTTTCCCAATTCTTGTAACTTGGGCACATATTCTAAAGGTAAGACTTATCTGTTCTGATTGGTCCCAAAAAGTACACCTATAAGATTCTGGTTATCTTGATTGGTAGAAGTGAAAACATCCATCACCTAACCATAAAAAAAGAGCTATGGAGGATTAATTTAAAATTTTTCTTATCTGATTTGATCTAAGAATCCATGTACATGTTTCTTTTTTTTTCGATCGGGGAAAAAAGGTTGATCTTGATAGGCAAAAGCGCCGGGAAACCACCTCGGTCCGCGCGCCCCGCGGGTGCAGAAACATAAAAAGCACGTGACGTATCAAGCTGCTTACACTATCACCATCCCCCGGGGTCTTAAAAAAACGGCGGCAGAGCTGCCGACCGAGGAGACCCCCCATTGCGGGGGCGCGGTGAAAGCCATGGCCCCCCCGCGACCGAACAGGGGGAGGAGTCAGGAAAGGGGAAGATCCGTCCCCCTCCTCCCTGTCCCCAATGTGCTCGCGGCTTTTTAAAAAAAAGCCGGCCCGAGCAGGGCATCCTAGTTTTGGGGGAGCCTCGGCTCCCCCGGGCGATCGCCCGCCCCGACCGCCCCTAGGAACAGCCCTGGTAGAGAAGTGAGGAGGCTAATGAGGAGGAAAAATTTTTTAGTGAAAGGGCAGGCAGGGGGAAGTTATCATGGTGGTTGGCTGGTTGGAAAAAAAAAAGGGAAAGTGAACAAATCAAGAAGGGCTCTCCTGTAAGTACTGGATTTAAAATTTATATAATCATAGTGGTCCCTGTATGGTGGTAATATTGGTCATACTATAAGGTATGGTCACATGATTATTTTTGGCGAGCGCAGGGAAAGGGGCCCCATTAAAGTCTTTTTTTAGGGGTGAAACCAGCGTTTTAAGAGCAA